>BLSH010316320.1:14396-31245 GCA_018402905.1 Glandirana rugosa | reverse complement strand
TCTGATCGTTGAGCACAATCGTGGCGATCGTTGTTTTATGCAGAGTTTGATCTGCAACTCAAAGCAGCGGTATTCGAAATCTCAAATTAGTCCAACAATCTGATCGTTGAGCACGATCGTAGCGATCATTGTTTTATGCAGAGTTTGATCTGCAACTCAAAGCAGCGGTATGTGAAATCTCTAATTTCTGCTATCTGTCCTCAGAGCAACAGCACAGCAGTAGTAAAGTAATCTATCTCAGGATGCAGGATCAGATCTTAAAATGTCTCTATTCTCTCCCTCACGCTGTCAGCTACCTCTCCCTACACTAACCCAAGAGCATGTGACTGCAGCACTACGTGACTCCAGCTTATAAAGAGGCTGGGTCACATGATGCACTGGCCAATCACAGCCATGCCATTAGTAGGCATGGCTGTGATGGCTTCTAAGGGCAAACCAGTGAAACGCTTGTTGATTGGCTGCCCTGCAGCTTCTCAACATGTGGAGTAAAATAGCAGAACCCCGGACCGAACCCGAACGATTTTTGAAATGTCCGGGTCCATGCCCGGTTCGGTACGGACCGGAACGTTACAGTCCGGGTTCGCTCAACACTAACAGTATTTCACAAAAGTGAGTACACCCCCCACATTTTTGTAAATATTTTATTATATCTTTTCATGTGACAACACTGAAGAAATTACACTTTGCTACAATGTTAAGTAGTGAGTATACAGCTTGTATAACAGTGTACTTTTGCTGTCCCTTCAAAATAACTCCATACACAGCCATTAATGTCTAAACTGCTGGCAACAAAAGTGAGTGCACCCCTAAGAGAAAATATCCAAATTGGACCCAAACATCACGGAGCTGGTGGATGTTAGAGACCTTGCGCTCCTCCGCCTTCTGTTTGAGGATGCCTTACAGATGTTCAATAAAGTTTAGGTCTGGAGACATGCTTGGCCAGTTAATTACCTTTACCCTTAGCTTCTTTAGCAAGGCAGTGGTCGTCTTGAAGGTGTGTTTGGGGTCATTATTATGTTGGAATGCTGCCCTGCGGCCCAGTCTCCGAAGGGAGGGGATCATGCTCTGCTTTAGTATGTCATAGTACATGTTGCCATTCATGGTTCCCTCAATGAACTGTAGCTCCCCAGTGCCGGCAGCACTCATGCAGCCCCAGACTATAACACTCCCACCACCATGCTTGACTGTAGGCAAGACACACTTGTCTTTGTACTCCTCACCATGCATGCTTGACTCCATCTGAACCAAATAATTTTATTTTGGTCTCATCAGACCACAGGACATGGTTCCAGTAATCCATGTCCTTAGTCTGCTTGTCTTCAGCAAACTGTTTGCGGGCTTTCCTGTGCATCATCTTTAGAAGAGGCTTCCTTCTGGGACGACATCCATGCAGATCAATTTGATGCAGTGTGCGGCGCATGGTCTGAGCATTGACAGGCTGACCCCCCCACCTCTTCAACTTCTGCAGCAATGCTGGCAGCACTCATACATCTATTTCCCAAAGACAACCTCTGGATATGACGCTGAGCATGTGAGCTCAACTTCTTTGGTCCACCATGGTGAGGCCTGTTCGGAGTGGAACCTTTCCTGTTAATCTGCTGCTTGGCCATCATGCTGCAGCTCAGTTCCAGGGTCTTGGCAATCTTCTTATAGCTTTATGTAGGGCAACAATTCTTTTTTTCAGATCCTCAGAGGGTTTTTTGCCATCAGGTGCCGTGTTGAACTTCCAGTGACCAATGTGAGAGAGTGAGAGTGATAACACCAAATTTAACACACCGTATCCCCATTCACACCTGAGATCTTGTAACACTAACCGGTCAAATGACACAGGGGAGGAAATATGTCTAATTGGGCCCAATTTGGACATTTTCACTTGAAGGTGTACTCACTTTTGTTGCCAGCAGTTTAGACAGTAATGGCTGTGTGTTAGTTATTTTGAGGGGACAGCAAATATACACTGTTATACAAGCTGTACACTCACTACTTTACATTGTAACAAAGTGTAATTTCTTCAGTATTGTCACATGAAAAGTTATAATAAAATATTACAAAAATATGAGGGGTGTACTCACTTTTGTGAGATACTGTGTATATATACAGTCAGATCAATAAATATTGGGACATCGACACAATTCTAATCATTTTAGCTCTATACACCACCACAATGGATTTGAAATGAAACATTAAACAAAACAGTAAAATCGCTCCCTGGGACTTTAAATGAGGTCTGTATAAGGTCTATACATATAAAGGTAGTATTGGAGTAAATTACTTCATTTATAGCAGATCATGAAAGCATCATGGCATGGTTGAATGTAAACATACATAAATTGTCCGTATAGAACAGTATATTACAGAATGTTGCAGTCAAAAGCATATAAAAACGTGGTACATAGTAGGATGGTAAGAACTGTAATAAGCATTAATAATCTCGACGCGTTTTGCGAGCTCGGCTTGCTTCCTCAGGAGTAGATGCGTATTGTCTACAAGAGAGGTACCAATTATATGTATTTAGTAAACAAAGATGACAATTGTATACAGGTAAGGCAAAAAGCAGGGAACCTAACAATATGGGTGTTCCATACTTACTATCCGAAAATGGCTTCAGGAAACGCCCCCTCTGGGGGGCAGCGGGTGCTGTTCGTCCTGGGAGCTGAGGGAGTGGGGCCAGCGGCGCACAAGCAGAACCTCGGCAGGGGACAGGTACGGAAGACAGCAGAGAAAGGAGTGTGTCCCTTGACATATCCCACAGTCCATATGCAATGTACTAGAAAAAGTATATGAGTAGTATCAGTATACATTGATCAGTAGATCCCTGCTGTACAAATAAAATATTAGCGTAAATACAATACTGTGTATGTGGGCGTACATATGGATGTGTTGGAGAAAATGAGGGACAGAGATGTAGGGAGAAAGTGAAAGGATGGTGGTGTGAATTAACAAATAAGTAGTAAAAAGGTTAATGCATGTGTTGAAGCACTGGAGGAAATAGCCAGCGACGACAGGTGATATGGGGGTGTCAGTGTAGATAAAAGAGTATAGGCTCAATAATGAGCATAGTGTGCAAGATGTGAACATGCTTACCCATCAAGTGTGTCTGGCGTGGATACCTGTGACTGCTGAGTGTGAGTAGGAAGCTGTCGCGTCGGTCCCCCCTGACTGGATACCTCATATGGGATGCAGCACATGACGCCGATATGCGGTGGCCCCGCCCACCTGATGTACAGGGGGGAGGGGACAGCATAGGGGGAGAAAAAAGCCCCTTGAACATATCGCAGCTCCCGGGAACAAACCAGTCACTAGGATCCCCACGGTTACATGTGGTTGTCCACCCAGCTGGCCGAGTTGGCCCGCGACTACGCATTCCCGTTGTGGATGACACGGCGCACGCCTGCATCATAGTCAGCTGATGCATGACGTTGGGGGTGGAGCTGGCGGTGTCCGCTCGGGTACTTTAGGCGGGGGAACCAACGCGACAGCTTCCTACTCACACTCAGGAGTCACAGGTATCCACACCAGACAAACTTGATGGGTAAGCATGTTCACATCTTGCACACTATGCCAGGGGCGTATCATGAAATCAATGGGCCCATGTGCAAGATCAAAAGTGCCCCCCCCCCAAGTATGGAGAAAAAAATTGCGGCACGCTTTGCGCACTGCGGCGAAAATTTGGCGTGGCTTATATATACTGTATGTAGGGCAGACCTTTGTTAGGTTGTTCCATAGACAGTTTTCAGTGGGCCAAATAAAAAGCAAACTGATTCTTCCATCCTCAATTTCCCCCAGGTCAATCTGTCCCCGAGTGCAATGCCCCTAGGTCAGTCTGCCCCCCAGTACCAGGATTGGGCCCAGAGCTCAGCAATAAAAGATATACCCAGCTTTTTTTTTTTCTCTCAGCGAATAGGTACAGATACCCCCCATATTGCACAGGCAAAGGTTCAGGGGCTAAGGAGTATGCATTGCACAGGCTACAGCGCTCACAAGTGCATATTGCACAGAGCACAAGAGTGTGAATTGCGCAGAGCACAGGGTTTAGGAGTGTGCATTGCAAAGGAGTGCGTATCACACACAGAGCACCGATTTTGTGGTCCACTTGAGTCCACTATCAAGTAGTAACAGCAACAAGGTTGGAAGTAGCCGCACTCAAACGATCCAATTTCCAAAAACGATTTTATTGCATCAAAGGGTGATATAGACAACTAACGAACGGTCCAGCTGACGCGTTTCGCAGCCTACAGTAGGTGCTCTATGAGTAAGCACCTACTGTAGGGTGCGAAACGCGTCAGTTGGACCTTTCGTTCGTTGTCTATATCACCCTTTGATGCAATAAAATCGTTTTTGGAAATTGGATCGTTTGAGTGCGGCTACTTCCAACCTTGTTGCTGTTACTAATTGATTGCTTCATCAGCCTGCACCTGCCCTTGTGAGTCACCACACCAGATTCACACAAGCTGTGTTACCCTCTGAGCGGTGAGCCTGCACTATTGAGCCCACTATCAGGTGGACTTTAAATGACCAGGAAGAGACCAAGGGTATGCTCTGCCCTGGGACTCTGAGAGCGATCAGCCTGAGAGAGCTGACACATGGAGCGCTGTGCTTTGGGACTAAAAGAAAGGTTTGCTCTAACTTTGTTTTGTGAGTGTTTGGGAGAAGCCCGACACCGCTTAGAGAGGTATCCTGAATTGTTTAGTTAGAGCCTGGATGGCAAGGATTTATTTTATGTTTTGTTTGTTTTAAAATTCAAAATTTGCTCCAATAAACCTGGCTGCAAGCCAGATTTTAAGAAACTGCTGTCTCAACTGCCCTTTTCCCAGGAAAGGTGTTCCCCCACAAGAGATAATCCCTCACACACGGTGGACTCAGCAGTCAAGTACCTAAAAATGGAGATGTTAAAGGCCCTCCAACAAGCATGAGACTCAACAGGAGATAAACCGCCAGCTGGTGGAGGCTCTGCTGGAATTAAAAAAGGGGTCCGCGCCTCCTGTGCCGGTGGAACAAAAGTTGATACTTGCCAGTTACCACCTACACGACACCTGCGGATTATGTATAGGCATACCTCAACACTTTTGAGAGAGTCACTGTGTGGAAAGGATGGCAAAAAGAACAATGGTCAGGACTGTTAGCACCTTTTCTGACAGGTGAGCCCCAAAATGCCTATTTTGATTTTGAACCCGATAAGGCCCAGGACTATGAGTCTCTAAAAGCCGAGATACTCGCAGGTCTGGAGGTCACCATGGCGGAGGAGCGTGTGGTAATGGACCGGTACCTGCGTGCGCTCCCTGCTGCTCTGAGGAAGTGGGTCAGTCATGGGGACCCCAAAATTGCAACCCAACTTGTGGACCTTGTGGACAGTTACATGAGGACTTGCTAACCGCGTCTGTGCCCCACTCCAATGTATCTAGGGGTGAAAGATCGCCCAGTGTTCAAGGGCGTGGGGAAGATGAATAAGGCTGCTGTTATGGCTAATGATACTATGAACTCTAGACCTGGAGACTGGCCAAAGAAGCCAGGAAGGTCTTTGAGACCCTTGAGAGGACTGGGTATAGAATACATACAGTGCTACCGATGCCATGCATTGGGTCATATTGCTGCCAACTGTCCCCTGAATGATGAACCCATGCAATGTGGTTATGCTATTATGAATAGACGCCTTTCTCTCCAAATCACCAAATAAATATGGGAAGGAGAGGCCACCCCATATAGAAGAGTCATAGAGCATATTTACTTGATGCAAGATCAAATTGCAGCCGTACTGCCCCTGGTATGAGAACAAATGAAGTAAGCCCAAGAAGCCCAGAGAAGGGTTTATAATCGGGGTGTCAAGAAACGGACTTACAACCCCAGGGACAGAGTGCTGGTACTGGTCCCCCACGGTTGAAAGTAAATTCCTAGTAAAGTGGCAGGGTCCCTTTGAGATTATGGAAAGATTAGGGGAGGTAAACTACAAAGTTTACCAGCCAGGGAAAAGAAAACTGGAGCAAATTTACCATTTGAATCTCTTAAAACCATGGAAGGACAGAGAGACTTTATTGGCCATGTCCATCAAAGGGACACGGTACCAGTGATACCCGACATCCCCATACAGGGCCGCTGATAAGGCAGTACAGCCAGCCCTGCTATACCGGGCCCCAGCCTCATCAGCTCCAGGGGGGGCCCAGGAGGCTGCCGAGCAAGAGAGCGGGCTGTGCTGCCTATGCTGACACTGATTTCTATGCTACACCAACCCAGGCAGTCAGGATAGAGAGGAGGCAGAGGCTTGGGTGGTGGGCGCTGCAATCTACAGAGGACGCACACTGTAGTAGTAGTGCTCCTGTCACTCTACATGGAGAAACCGTGATGATAAAGGGCGAGGAAGGAAGACAGATCTGTGTCAGTCTGCAGTTCCGAACCAGCAGCGGTCCCGTCTTTTAGTGCATGTGCTCTACTGAGGGTAACCAGACATCTCCTGGCTGCAAACACTAGAGAGGTCTCTGAAGCAATCATGGGAGAGTGCCATACCTCCTAATTGGCTGCAGGTCCACCTGATTACACAAAACAGCGAGAGGGCAGAAGGGGGCTGCTTCTAGTTCACTTTGGCTAATTTCAACCTTCTGCCTCTCACAGAAAAGCACAATGAGCTACCTATCATGAAGGGGTACAAATTCTACCTATCACAGAGGGCCACAGAATCTGCCCAACCACTTGTACCTGGATGAAGTACACTGATGGTGGCTGGCTTTAGTAAAGGTAGGCTGCAAGGAAGGCTAAGAGAGCAGGAGCTGCTTCTACATTTTAGATATATATATATATATATATTTATGTTCCTAGGCCCACCATGGTCCCTACTGGAGGGTCTGTACTGAGCTGGAGCTGGGAGGGTGGTGTGTGCTGAGGGGAGTTTAGCACTGTGGGGGGAAATCTGTACTGGGTGGGGATTTTGTTCTGTGTGGGGAATCTTCATGGGGGAATATGACCTTGAAGGGGAAATTTGTACTGAGAGGAGGGGGTAAGGCTTGTTTGTCCTAAGTGTTCCCATGAAGCAATTTCTGAGCCCATTCATTTTAATGGGCTGTAAATTACACTAGAACACAGAAAAATGAGTGCATGCGCTACTCACTCCATAGTATCATATAATTTGGTGGTGTGTTTGCAATCTGCTTATGGGGTTCCGTTACCAAGACAGTGGCACCCAAAGCAGATCACAGGGGCAAGTGCACACAGAAGGCGCATAATAATAATAAATAAATGCAATTATAAAAAAAAAAAAGAAAATTTAAATTCTAAACCATAATTAACCACCACCTGCATTAACCCCGCACTAGTGCATAGATAGCCTGTGCTTTGCATGCAGTTGCAGAGTAGCGCTATCCACTTGTGTTTGTTGTCCTCTAATAATGATTTTAGTGCATTTTTAGTCTAAGTATCAGTTGATATTTTTGGGCGGGGGGCCCTGTCAGGTACACTGTACGGGGCCCTGTGATTTCTAACAGCGGCCCTGTCCCCATAACTGAATCCCTGTCCGTAGCGCAACAAAATGACGTTAGAGTCTGTGAGTAAAAATAGAGATTTTTTTCTCCCCTCTACTCGCACTGACCACAGTGATCCAGCACGCCCAATCGTCTACCTAAGCAAAAAGTTGAACAGGCATGAGAGAAATTATGCCATTGTCAAAGACGGTTTAAGCTAGTCACTGACCATGCCCCCCTGAGGTGGATGTGTGACAACAGGGAAAAAAATTGTCGGGTGGCAAGGTGGTTCCTGGTCTTACAGCCATTTAAGTTCACAGTGCAACATAGGGCAAGAAAGCTCCAAAACAATGCAGATGCCCTTTCACAGGTCCACTGTGTGGTTGGGACAGTTGCTTAGCCGCAGGGGCTTGAGCAGAGGGGGGATATGTGACGTTATGCAAGGTGAACTAACAGATGGACGCTATGGGGCTAATTCACTATATCGCAAATATGCGTCCGCGCGATGCTAAAAAATAACGCCTATTAAAGCCAATTAGCATATCAAATAGGCGATCATGCGAATGCAGAATCGCGTTATTGCTGCGAATATCTTAATTGGCATATATGAGAATAGCTGATGTCAATTGGGCTTGAACCTGCAGAATCCATTAAAGGTTTGTATGAACATGATTTGTTTGAAAAAAGTGTATGGGAACTACCGCAGCAAAATGGAAAGCATAATGCCATGTACAATGCAAGGTGTGCTTTGAACGTATCGGAATAAACCACTACGCTATAGAGTTGACTGTAACTAGCCAGAAAAAATACATTTACTAATCTTGTATTCTCTTCATTCTCTACAAACTAACTGCTGCCACGTTAACGAAAGTGTGATTATTCCAATTGCACACCATAATATTAATGAATATGTACATACCATTGCATGCATTGCAAAAGTTCATAGAATGGAAGCAATCAAACTGATGATGGGCATTGGCTAATTGGTGAATATGCCTTCACATATTTTCAAAATATAATGCTGCATACAATACAAGGTGTGCTGATGACATCTGTAGGATCCAAACCCGGAGCTGTAAGCTTTGAACGTATCGGAATAAACCACTACGCTATAGAGTTGACTGCAACCAGCCAGGAAAAATACATTTACTAATCTTGTATTCTCTTCCTTCTCTACAAAATAACTGCCGGCACATTAACTAGTGTGTGAATATTCCAATTCCACACTATAATATTATTGAATATGTACATACCATTGCATAAGTTCATAGTATGGAAGCAATCAAACTGATGGGCATTGGCGAATATGCCTTCACATATTTTCAGAATACAGAATATAATGCCAATTACAATGCAAGGTGTAGTGATGACACTGGTAGGATCCGAACCTGTAGCTGTAAGTTTTGAAGGTATTAGAAGGAAACACTACAGTATGAAGTTGACCACAACCAGCTATAGAAAATACATTTACTAATCTTGGATTCTGAAAATTCTCTACAAACTGCTGGAACGTTAACTAGTGTGTGATTATTCCAATTCCACATCATAATATTATTGAATATGTACACACCATTGCATGCATTTAAAGAATTCATAGTATGGAAGCAATCAAACTGATGTACATTGGCTAATTGGTGAATATGCATTCACATATTTTCAACATCTAATGCTGAGTACAATGCAAGCTTTCAGAAGGTCATACCATCCATACCATTGAACTACTCTGTGAGTTAGATAGCCTTGTTTAAATGTATCATGTAGGCTTGCTGATACCATACAAATCATTGTACCAGCCAAACTTTGAACAGTCAGAATTGTTTGAAATTCATGTCAGCTGGGATCACTACTGATCTGTGATTAGCTGGAGCTATTCACATGGTACAGGTTGTTGAGATAAACCCAAGTACCATGTGATAGCTGGGGCTCAATCCCAGCTCACCAATCTAGGTAACCAAGCTGATATTAAAGTTGTGCCTCAGCCCCCCCACCACAGAAAATGTACAAGTCAGCAGCTACACATCCTGCAACTGCTGACTTTATTTATTAGGACACTGTCCTGGAAGCTAGTGATGTTGGCACCCCAGCCCATGTTTCTATTGGCTCTCAGGTGCTGTCGCCTCCATTGCCGATTCCCTACTGCACATACACAAAGGGCACTGCGCTTTCTGAATGGCCTGGCAGCAGGGAAGGAGGAGGGGTGACAAATTTCCACCATACCTCGCTGCAGTGAGGTTTGTCGGAAGTGGGGACAGGTAAGTGTCCAAAACAGGTACCCACCCCCCCACAAAAAGGTGCCAAATGAGGCATCAGAAGGGGGGGAGGGAGAGAGATAAGCAGAGCTTCCACTTTTGGGTGGATATCCAAGGCCCCTTTCACACTTGTGCAACTTGGGACTGCAAAGTCGCCTTTCAAGTTGGACCCCGGAATTTCCAATGAATAGGATTCATAGCTGTCTGACTTCAAGTGGTATCAACTTCAAACTAGTCCCTGAACTACTTTGGTCCGAGTTTGATCTGACTTGCGGTCCCTAGACCTCAAGATTACACAGGCATTGCTTCAAGTCACATCAAAGTTGCATGACTTTCAAGTCACACAAGTGCAAATGGGGCCTAAGTCATAGGGTGTTCTCCTGAAAGTAATGCAGTTTGCCCACAACATTGTCCCAACTTCAGGGAATGCCTGAGTAATATTGAGAGCTAGGAACCTCAAGTCACATCAAAGTAGTACAGGGACTACTTTGAAGTTGGTGCCACTTGAAGTAGCACAGATATGAAGAGTTTCAGGAAAAGTCTGCCAAGTGTAAAAGGAGCATATAGAAGTAACTCTCTCGGATATATATATAAAATATAAAAGCAGCTCTCTCATTTATATATATATACACATATACACACACTCCTTGCTGATTTACATCAGCAGAATACATGCAGGATCTGTAATGTGCCTGTAACCAGGAAGTGATGTGTGCGCATGGGCATTAAGCAGGACCGGCATCAGGGGGGTACAGGCAGTACTGTTGTAAGGGACCCCAGTGTCTCAAGAGGCCCTTACAACAAAGTCTTTAGCAGTCTTTAACATTGGAGCCTATGGAAGGGAGACACCGTTCTCCCAAACCATAGTCAATAAAAATACCAAACTTTAGTCGCATAGAGAGCTCCCTGTGCAACAACTGGGCCAGGTTTGGGACCTCCAGCATCTATGGTTCAGCACGAGGTCTTATTGCAAGCATTGGGTGAGGCTGTGCTGCCTGTGCACTGTTTTTTTTAACCCCCTTGGATCCCACACTAGCATGCATTGCACACTTCACTTGCATGAGTCATGCTTAGCAGGCTACACCCGGTAAGTGTGACAGGGTGTATAATTCCTACTGGGGCTGCGATATGTGTACACCCCTGGCCAGTGGCCGGATGTGGTGGAATGGCCCAGTGGGAAGGTCCTGGGGAATGTTGGTGGTCAGAAGGGGGGGGCAGGTCTAAAGCAGTTTAAGAAGCCCCAAAATTTCTGATGGCTGCCCTGGCAGGAAGGGAATATGTGGTGATCCAACATGAACAAATAAATTAACCCCATCCCCACCAAATACCGCATCCTCCACCACATGGTGTAAGCACAAGTATATTTCCTACACTTACCCATCAAATGAGTAGCACCTCTTTGCTGAAATGGAACCTCGCTATAGCCACCTATATAGAGATCTTGACCAGCAAAGGCACTTTCGGGTGAACACAATGACATTCCCAGGTCAGAGGACAAAGCCACACTTGCTTGCGAATATTTTATCGCAATCACAATTTTTTTTTTTAGTAATAGGCAGGTGAATGACAAAGATAAAGGCTCAGTTTGATACGTACAACACTGCCTATCCACCAACTAAATTCATTATGAGTGCTGGTTCACACTTGTGCAATGCTGGAACCCTACAAATCCACTGCAGGTTCCCGAATCGCATTTCACACTGCCATGTGTGACCTGCTGGGAGCATCAATACATTGTTAATGACACCCCCATTTCAGCTCACATATCACAGTGCAAACTAACAGTTTGGACATTAATCAGATCGCATGGGCGTGAACACCCATGCAATCCAATTCTGGTGTGGACCAAAAGAAGGAAAAAAAGTTCCTGTGCGAGTTTGGTCCGAATGCAATGCAAATTCAGCCATCCTATCTGTATGGCTGAAAATCAAATGGACAGCGCATGTGACTTGTACTGCGGTGTGAATCAGACGCAATCTTGCACAGCGCAGCTTGCCTGCAGTTCTCCAGACCTGTTAAAAGAAGACTCCGCTTAAACAACCTTTATCATTTACTTACAGGTGTGCTGAAGAGGTTAGGTTTTTTTAATCCATGATTACACCTTCTCATAATTTGTCATTAGCAAGACAGTTCACTTCCCCAAACCCAGCTCCCCCCAAAACAAATTTAAAAAAATAGTTCCAGAATTTACATTTATTTGAACAGCAGCAACACAATTATGTACATTCATTTAGTGGCATTAGTATATTAGGTGGTACATTTAGACAAACATTTAGCAATTGGGATCTAATGGCCCTGCTCATAGGAGCTTACAATCTAATTTTTTTCCAAGCCTTATAGTGGACATAGCTTTAATTTTACAGTGTTTAGCAAGCTACACATTTCATAGTACAACCACTCTCAACAGACACCAACCCCCAACAAAAGTTTAACTGCAAGATTATACTAAATTACAAAAAAACAGTCAGTCATTCTTAAAAAAAATACAAAATATTAAAAAGACGCATATTCCAAACATGACCACCCACCGCCCCACATTCAGCACACATACATTGGTGACGATTTTGCTGGAAGATGCATTTCTGTGTACATGATTAAGCAATGAGATCAAAGAGTAGAAGGTCAGCAGATGCTCCCAAACCATGAATGCATGGTCACACAGCAACAATACACAACATTGACAGCAAAGCCACACTTTTGATGGACAAAATGCACAAGAATCTCAACAAACAGCCAAAGTGGGGCATTTGTCATTATGCACAATATCAGTCCTACTCCTCCAAAAAACACAGCAAATAACACAGCCTCTTCGCAGGACAAACCCATCTCCCCTAATGCAGTCAATTATATAACATAGGTTGTATTGGTAGCACACCGACACGCCCAATGGAAGTACACTCCCACCAGTGTCATTCAAGCTGTCTCTTCATGTCTGCCTAACTCAAAGTGATTGCACCTGATAAACAAGATCACTTACAATTTGCAAATGTGTTAGCCCACACGATATTGTCAAAATGCCTGCCTTTACATGCACATGAACTTTAATGGCCTCCCAGTCCTAGTCTGTAGGGTTCAATATTGAGTTGGCCCACCCTTTGCAGCTATAACAGCTTCAATTCTTCTGGGAAGGCTGTCCACAAGGTTTAGGAATGTGTCTATGGGAATGTTTGACCATTCTTCCCAAAGCACTATTGTGAGGTCAGGCACTGATGCTGGACGAGAAGGCCTGGCTTGCAGTCTCCACTCTAATTCATCCCAAAGGTGTTCTATCAGGTTGAGGTCAGGACTCTGTACAGGCCAGTCAAGTTCCTCCACCCCAAACTCAATCATCCATGTCTTTATGGACCTTGCTTTGTGCACTGGTCCAAATCAGGAGGGGGTATTATGGTGTGGGGTTGTTTTTCAGGGGTTTTTCTTTCTCACTTGTGTGACTTGAAATTTGTGCGTTTTTACAGCGATTTGCTGCAATGTTTTGCTGCAATGTTTTGCAGTGATTTTGCTGTGACTTGAAGCAATAGCTGTGTAATCCTGAGGTCTATGGACCTCAAATTGCATCAAAGTCAGACCAAAGTAGTGCAGGGACTACTTTAAAGTCCCTGCAACTTGAAGTTGCACAGATATGAATGGTACTCATTGAAAATCATGGGGAACAGCTTGTCATGTGACTTTGCAGTCCCAAGTCGCAGGAAAAGTCACACAAGTGTGAAAGGGGCCTGAAGATAATTTCCAATGAGCACCATTCATATCTGTGCGTCTTCAAAGTAGCCCGACTTTGAAGCAACTTGAGGATAGACCTCAGAATTACACAGCTATTACTTCAAGTCACATCAAAATCATGTAAAAAAATTGTGACAAATCGCGGTAAAATCATGCGTCTTTCAGGTCGCACAAGCGTGAAAGCTGCCTTAGCCCAGGTTCACATTGGTGCGATGCAGGAACCAGCACGATTTCAGCACCGGTTCCTGCATCGCAGCTCTCCCACAGGCAATTCACACTGCCTTCTGTGAACCTCTGCGGGTGTCAGTACAATATTAATGACACCCTCAGATTGGTTTATAGATCGCAGTGCTAACTGTGGATGCTGATAGGAATTGGATCGCAGGAGTGAGAACACCCATGCGATCTGATTCTGGTGTGGGAAAAAAAAGGTCCCTGCACTGCTATAGCTGCAAAAGCTTGGCTAAATCAAATTTGAACCCTGCAGACTAAGATTGGGATGCTATTAAAGTTCATGTGTGTATAAAGGCAGGTGTCTCAATACTTTTGGCAAGATCGCAGATTGTGCAATGGTGGTGGAACCCTCGTCCACATAAATGCTACATTTATATAAAACTTGGAGAAGGACAGGAGTTATGTTTAACAACACAGGAAGAGCTGACAGCCTTTCTACAAGATGTAGCATGTTTGGGATTTGAACCTATGAACCCCAGGTTTGCTCAGCAGAAGTGCTAAGTGATGTCAACCAGTCCTAAGTCTCAGGGGTGCAATAAATGAACCAATGCAGATGTACTGTGGAAGGCTGGATAACCATTGAACAACCTGTTTCTGGCATATGCCATATGTTTTGAAGGTTTGTTATGGATCAGTACTGTGAGCATTCTGCCATCTCTCTTTTTGGGGCATTTGCCTTGGTAAGAAGCTGCAATTATTGCTGGATGGGAAATGTTAAGGCTGATTATAGTCCCTGCCCATAGAAAACATGTGACGCAATTTGTGGTGGAACCCTCCTACACATTAATACTAGATTTAGACATAATTTTGGTAAGGACATAAGTTATGAGAATAGAAAACCTCTCTACATGAAGTGATATGCTCAGGACACAAACCCAGAACCCCTATGTTCCTAGGTAGAAGTGTTAAGCTGTTAGCCACCAGTCTGCTGAGTGTGCAACCTTCCTACACATAAATACACAAATACCGCATTTCTTTGCACATATAGGTGGTGGAATTACATTAGTCTGGAGTTTAATTCTGTGCTATTTGGTGATGCTTGGAGTGTAAAACAGTGATATTATTGCAACAGCAATGGGTATTGTTTGTGCTTTGTGAAGATACCTGTGTGAGTTTAGGAAAACTGAAAATTTACTACCAGATACTTACCGTAATTTTCCTTTCCTGATAGACTCCATGGCAGCATACGTGTGGGTAAGGCTCCGCCTCCACCACTACCCTATAGGACCCTTCTCCCATAAATCTTTGCACCAGACCAGCTGACGTGTTCTGTAAATAGCCTACTCTAGGCCTCAGGGAGGGGACTCCTGCTGCCATGGAGTCTATCAGGAAAGGAAAATTACGGTAAGTATCTGGTAGTAAATTTTCAGTTTTTCTGACAGACTCCTATGGCAGCATACGTGTGGGAAATAACTCGCTACACGGGTGGGAATTGCTGAGAAAAGCAAAGATTTAATTATTATTGTCAACAGACAAAACACAAGACCCGAATTTAACTGAGGACAGAGCCGCCGGCTCAATACAATAGTGAGACATAAACGTGTCTATGGAAGACCAGGAGGCTGCTCTGCAAATCACATCCGGCGCTACATGTCGCGAAGCTGCCCACGACGTTGCGATAGCCTGGGTGGAGTGGGCCGTCACTACCTCCGGAGGAGTCAAGCCCTTTGCCCTGTATGCCCATTGTATGGTCTGAACGATCCAGGACGAAATAGATCTTGTTGAGGCTCTCATTCCCTTGTACTTCCACTGTAGAAGGACAAAAAGGTTCTCTGACTTGCGAAAAGGAGCTGTAGCCTCCAGATATTGCTTTAATGTATGACCCAAGTCAAGAGGGTGAACTTCTGCGTCATTCGCTGTATTGTAGGTCGGAAGAACAATTTCCTGGTTCTCATGAAAAACCGACGTTACCTTGGGTCTAGCTCCAAGCATGGGAACTAAGACCAATCTGTCAGGAAAGAAGGTGAGGAAAGGTTCCACCGACCCTAATTCTCTCATTTCGGACACTCGCTTTGCTGAGGTCACAGCGACTAGGAAAACCGTCTTCAGTGTTACTTCAGTGTTAACTCCTTGGCTGACAGTGGCTTACTAGGAGTAGAGCCAAGACTTGACAGGAAATCCAGGACAAGCGGAAGATCCCACTTGGGAAACCTTGACTTCTTCTGAGGTCTGAGCCTAATCGCCCCTTTAAAGAATTGGCGAACAAGCTGATCATTGGCCCAGGAACAACCCGTGAAGGCTGAAATTGCCGAAACTTGGACCCGAAGTGAGCTGACTGAAAGTCCAAGGTCGAGGCCAGACTGTAGGAAGCCTAAGATATCCGCAGTGACTGGACTGTCAACCAAGGCAGATCTGGAAACCATATACTGAGAGAATCTTGACCACATGCGCTCATAAACCCTATTGGTGCTTCCCCTTCTTGCACTTAGGAGAGTTGGCAACGCCTCCTGAGGACAGCCTAGGGCTTCCAGCCTTCCCCTCTCAAGAACCAGGCCCTGAGGTGCAGATACGCAGGGCAGGGATGCACGTTTGCTCCTTGAGCCAGGAGATCTGTCCTCGAGGGAAGGGGAACTGGGTCCCTGAAACTGAGGAGCATTAGTAGCGGAAACCAAGGCCTATTGGGCCAAAATGGAATTACCGCAATGACTTCCACTGGCTCTGTCCTGAGCCTCCGAAGAAACTGGAACACTAGAGGCACTGGAGGGAAGGCATATGCCCGGCGGAATCTCCACCGATCTGAGAGAGCATCTATTCCCCATGCCTGAGGGTCCCGGAACCTCGCATAATATTTCTTCAGCTTGTGATTGCAGGCTGATGCAAATAGATCCACCTCCGGCACTATTCCCAGTGACAGGATCCAGTTGAAGACCTCCCCGTGTAGGGACCACTCGTTGTTGTCGAGCTCTATTCTGGACAAGAAGTCCGCTTGTGAATTCTGGATCCCTGGAATATATACTGCCTACAAGCTGCGAAGGTGTTTCTGAGCATAATCCATTATTGGCTCCACCTCCCGTAGCAAGGAACCGCTGCGGTTCCCCCCTTGCTTCCTCACATATGCCACTGCGGCTGTATTGTCCATCTGGACCATCACGGATGCATCCAATGTCAGGTGATGGAATGCTTGCAGGGCCTTGAATGCTGCCCTTATCTACGAGAGAGTCTAGCCACCTCTAAGGCGGCCCGTATACGGAAGGGAGGTCACGG
>BLSH010316289.1:291991-329547 GCA_018402905.1 Glandirana rugosa | reverse complement strand
TTGCAAGTCCACGTACATTAATCGTAGGTTGGTAAGGACTGAAACCTCGTACGCACAAAACGTGTTATGTTGAAACAACATGGTTGGCGAGACATGTGTGCTATGTTGCCAGCATACTCTCGAACAACCATGCTGGTTCAAAAGATCAGACGGGTATGTTGAGGGAACGTACTTGCAGCATACAAGCTGACAAGTTTAGCGCGCATGCTTGCTAGCTATAGTGTATGTTGCCAGCAATCATGCTGGACAACATACGCTAGCAGCAGGGCACACATGCCCCGAAATGTCAATTTACACTAGACTACGAAGTCAGTCCAATCACATATAAGCATACCTGCTGTTTATTTTATTACACACAAGTATGCACATACTTGGGTATTCATAGTGAACTTTACTAAAACTGCAAACAATTTTTAGTACAATGCAATGTTTTCTCAAGGTGTCCCACTGAAGCATCAGATCACATTTAACTGTAAAGCCCCGTACACACGGGACGACGATCGCATACAACAGGTCGTACTAACGACCGTTGTATGTGATATCGATCGTTCGTACGCGCGATTTGAACAGTCGAACATACGACGTTCATGCAAGGGAGTTGTATGGGCAGACTAGAAAACTTGGTCGTACCAACAAGCTCTCATACGACCGTTGTATCGTGTGTACAGAGCGGTTGGTACAACAAAGTTGTATTGTGCAAAACACGCATGCTCCAAAGTCAGGAATGGTTGGATGCTAATTACATGCACCTGAACGTTCTTTCTGCGGTCGTACGATCGTGTAGTGCAGTCAGTATGCTACATACAACAGCCAACATACGATTTGACACGATCGTACGTGCGATCATCGTCCTGTGTGTACGGGGCTTAAGCATGTGTGTCTGTCTTCATTGTTCTGGGAGTATCTGTGGTTGCTACATTATAGTATTGTCTTGCTCTCAATGTGCACCCAGGCAATAACTTTATAGAGTGTGCAGATACCCATTCTTATTCTCATATATATTCCTAGATAATTTGGTAGATGAGTTAAATGCACTGCCCCTCACCATTTAAATGTTTATACAATGTTCTTGTCAAAGCTTTGACTGGCTTGCAACTATGCAAATGGAGTTCTGATTTCACTATAACTTCTTTTAAAGCCCAACTTTCACTGGTTTCCAGCAGGGAAACAGTATTGTTACTTGGGAGGACTTTGCTGTCATACAAAAACCTCTGTCTTCTGCAAAATAGTTATTTACATGCTGAAGAAACTACATCTGTGGCTTGTACGTTTTGGCTGCTCCTGATGTAAGTGCCCCAGGTCTCATAGATCCTAGTGCTACATTTGCATCTCCATACCCTTTCCTCTAGGCCATTCACAAAAGTAAGCCTGAGACCATGTGTTTTGTGAATATTAATGAAAAGAAAGAGACACAGCTATAGTGTTGGGGTTTATGAAACCTGCATCGCATCCAGATTAACCAGGAAGTGCACCTCTCAAGTTGGACTTTAATGCATATTCTCTTCAGGTCAGTAACTTATCGCAGCCAGAGATAGCCAGGCAAACAGCATTTGCAAAAGTAGCCAGAATCTAAAAATAGCAATTGCAGCACCTTTGCATATTTTCTATTACTACCCTGGCAAGGGAACTTTGAATCTGATCAGTATATCTGAAGGCTTATTGGAATTCCATTCAGCAGATCTAGGACTTTTCTAAATATTCCTGAATATTTTGGCATTTTCCTTTTCTTCTGTAGATGACTAGTATTTTTCTCTGCAGTTTGCTGGAAAGATTTCTTATATAACAGAAAGTGCAAAACAATGAAGAGATGAAAGTGAGGCGTGACTTTCAGTTAGCTCTGCAAGATACACAAAACTACCTTAACTTGCTTCCATAAGTTTAAGGTTTAGTGAATATTTGAACTGCAAAAATTGTGTCTTTGCATTTACTTGCCCCTTTAACTCCAGTGCAAAAGATTGTTGGGAACCATTATGTTTGAGGCAATAAAGTTTGTGGTAGATATCTATAAATTAGAGCATGTGACACTAAGCAAAACAAAACATTCTTTGAAGCATGTAATCGAAAAAAAAAATGTCAAAATGTACTAAGAGTCATCATAACTTGGATCTAGGTCACATTTGGTCAATAAGGCCAGCATCCACACCCCTCTGTTTACATTCAGTCATAGGCTAGGGAATATTTTAGATGACAGCTGAATGAGGCTGGGGATATATCATTGGTTGCTAGGATGCTAACGGCCACCAGCATCCTAGCAAACAAAAAGCCTGGAGCAGGGATCAATTGGTTGCATTGACATTTTTGAAAAGACATGACTGTATAGGACATCTCTTCTCAGGTTTCTTTTCATTTATGGCAATCCAAACATTTAAGGCTGTTAAAAATATAAGGCTGCTATGCAAATGCTTAACCACTTCCATACCGGACCAATTCTGGCACTCATCTCCTACATGTAAAAATCATAATTTTTTTGCTAGAAAATTACTCGGAACCTCCAAACATTATATATTTTTTTAGGGAATAAAATGCCTATCATTGCAACTTTTTATGTCAGATGGTATTGGCGCAGGAATTTTTCAAACTCGTTTTTTAAAAAAACAAAAACAGTTTCATTATTTAAAAAAAAAAGTAAAGTTAGCCCATTTTTTGCATAATGTGAAAGATGATGTTACGCCTAGTAAATAGATACCTAACATGCCACGCTTTAAAATTGCACACACGTGGAATAGCGCAAAACTTTGGTACTTAAAAATCTCCATAGGAGACGCTTTAAACATTTTTTACAGGTTACCAGTTTAGAGTTAAAGAGGAGGTCTTGCACTAGAAGTGTTGCTCTTGCTCTAATGCACATGGCGATACCTCACATGTGTGATTTGAATACCGTTTACATATGTGGGCATGACTTATATATGCGTTCACTTCTGTGCGGGACGGGGGCGCTTTAAATTTTTTTTTTCATTGTTTATTTTACCTTTATTTTTACACTGTCTCTTTAAATTTTTTTAAAGATTTTATTCCTATTACAAGGAATGTAAAAATCCCTTGTGATAGGAATAGTGTTTGACAGGTCCTCTTTATGGAGAGATCTGGAATCTATAAACCTCCAGATCTCTCCTTCAGGCTGGAAAGACCAGGATTAAAAAGAACTCTCTCGGTCTTTACAGCCGTGTCCCCGGCTTTGTTTATAACATTGCGTCCGGGGCTCCAAGGATCATAGAGATGACTGGGGACCATCTGGTTACCAGTCATCTCTCTGATCAACTTCTGGTGGTGGTGGATTCATTCTCCGGCTCGCCGATCATACGAGCGAGCCCGGAGAAGCACCGGAGGGCGGCAGGAGGGGGGATGTCCTCTTCCGCCTCCTGTAAGAACAATCAAGTGGCTGAACTGTCATGATGATCATTCTTATGGTGCACAGAATCGTTGGCCGAAAAAGATGATATCTGAATGATGCCTGTAGCTACAGGCATTATTTAAATATCCCCTCTCAAAGTCCAGGACGTCATATGACGTCCTTGGGCTGGAAGTGGTTAAAGACATCTGAACTATCTGCTGAGCAAAATGGCTACTAGTTAGGGAATGTAGCAAGCAAAGGTTTTTAACTCAGCAGGTTAAGAATTACAGTACTGTATATAACAACAGTTCCTATAAATGGATTGGAGACTTAGGCCTGGTTCACACCTATGCAGGTAGCATATTCCAGGTGCATTTTGCTTTTTTCAATACACGTTTTTGATACATTGAAGTCTGTGGAACCAAAAACCAGGAAAAAGTTCCTGGCCTTTTCCATAAAATACACAGATCTGAACGTGACCCATAAGAAACCATGTAAAAATGGACTGTAGTGTGTTATAACATTGCGTCCGGGGCTCCAAGGATCATAGAGATGACTGGGGACCATCTGGTTACCAGTTATCTCTCTGATCAACTTCTGGTTGTGGTGGATTCATTCTCCGGCTCGCCGATCATGCGAGCGAGCTCGGAGAAGCACCGGAGGGTGGCAGGAGGGGGGATGTCCCCTCCCGCCTCCTGTAAGAACAATCAAGCAGCTGAACTGTCACGATGATCATTGTTATGGTGCACAGAATCGCCGGCCGAAAAAGATGATATCTGAATGATGCCTGTAGCTACAGGCATTATTTAAATATCCCCTCTCAAAATCCATGACGTCATATGACGTCCTTGGGCTGGAAGTGGTTAAAGACATCTGAACTATCTGCTGAGCAAAATGGCTACTAGTAAGGGAATGTAGCAAGCAAAGGTTTTTAACTCAGCAGGTTAAGAATTACAGTACTGTATATAACAGCAGTTCCTATAAATGGATTGGAGACTTAGGCCTGGTTCACACCTATGCAGGTTGCATATTCTAAATGCATTTTGCTTTTTTCAATACACGTTTTTCATACATTGAAGTCTGTGGAACCAAAAACCAGAAAAAAGTTCCTGGCTTTTTCCATAAAATGCACAGATCTGAATGTGACCCATAAGAAACCATGTTAAATGGACTGTAGTGTGTTTCTGCAAAACTGAAAAGGCACTAAAAAATGCATAGATGTGAACCAGGTCTAAATCAAAGATCTACTGCATATACAATGTTGTTTTTGAATATCCTAAATTTGTACTATCTATATGAACCCATATGTGTAATAACATAAGAGTTATAACGACCACTATAATTTACATCAAAACAAAATACTATAATATTTAATATAATGCATTATAAACACTATAATATTTTATGTGAGATTGCATGGAACCTGACAAAAATTTAATTTGGATTGACTGCTTTGGATTATATTGGGCTTACTAAATACAGCTGCAGTAGTCCAACAATAATAGAGATATACTGTAAAGTGGTATGAAAACAATTATAGCACCTAAAATGAACCTGGAGAGTTGTGTTAAAACACTTTGGCATATTTGTTTTTGCTTACTACTTACACGAGATGAAAACATGTAACATAGTCTTTAGAAAGCTCACCCAACAATGATTCCAAAACCTATGTGTATGATCTGAATGTTGTAGACACAGTTCAGCCCACTGCACCACCACTTATTTAGCTTGGCACACACTCATGAACTCATTATTTGCAGGGTGTTTGGTAGAATTCACAACTACCTACAAAACATAAAAAACACAGTGTAAAAACAAACATTTCATGAGATTAAAGCATTTTTTGTGCTTTTTGCATTTTGCAGATTTGCACTGCAGTCCATTTAACATGGTTTCCTATGGAACACGTTCTGAGGTGCAAATCTGCAAAATGCAATAAGCACTACAAAATGCATAGGTGTGAATCCAGCCTTAATCTCATGAAATGTTTCTTTTTACACTGTTTTTTATGTTTTGTAGGTAGTTGTGAATCCTACCAAACACCCTGCAAAACTATCTCACCCCACATGTTTGAGTCCACCAGGAAGCTGTCACCTGTAGAAGCCAGTCATCTGCAGCTGGGGCATTCCCCACCCCATAACCATATGTACACAAGGGGTATGTATATGTGTACCTGCATGGCAGGGAATTCCCCAGCTACAGATGATGCTATGCAGGTGACAGCTTTCTGGCAGGCTCGCGCACATGTGGGTTCAGATTCTAATCCAAACAAATCCAGGCTCATCATTGTTGCTGAGCTTCACATATAAAAAAGTATTTTATTAGAGTAAATATGTTTTTTTTTTGCTTAATTAAACTAAATGCCATTCAGTTAGAATGCATTTACTTTAAAGATTAGATTAGATTCAGTGTATTTAAAATGGTTAAAATATGGTGTTTCATCTAATTACCAAATTCCAACTATTATTTATCCAAAACAGGTTTAAAAACCAGTGTATTTTGAGATTTTAAGATATGAATGCAATTATTTGTTTTAGAAAACATGGGTTGAGTATGAACTGTATTATTATTTATCTACCAAATACACAAAAGCATATAACTTATCACCAATATTTTGGTGTTTCTGAAGTATTTCTGAAATGTGAGTATATTGAGTGCTAGATATCTATCAAGAATCAGATTAAATTCCCTCACAACTGACAAACCAACGCGTGACAATGATAAACGGCTTTGGCCTTGATAATTTTTATTAAGCACTAAATGTCACATTTAACCTGCATTACTGAAAGCAATTACCCGTGTCTGAACAGTCAAATAGTGCAGTGTGAGTTGCCTGAAGCTGTGGTTTTATGCTCCATCTGGGAATAAGGATTTTCAATTAGAAAGCAAATAGCTGGAGAGGGGATCAAGTCCTCTGGTGGCTCCCAGAGGAGGTCCGTGAGAAGTAAAGTCTTCATATCCAAGTAATCGCAGACAGTGTCAACAGAGCATTCCAAGCCATCTGTTGCCAGAGCCACATTCACTTTATCAAATCTCAATATTTACAGAATGTTGATCAGCTCCTGGGACCAGGATGGCTGTCTGCCAGTGTGTTCTGGGAAATTCATACTAAGGTGTGTTTCATCAGGCTAATTAATTTACAAGCACCTGTTTCATCACTGGAAGCTGTTGGCACAGCAGATGAGCAGCAGAGGGGGAAGGAGACTTTTTTTATCCAAGCTAAATAGATTTCAATTGATTTTAATTTGCTGATGGCATAGTTGTATGCTTAATATGAGCCTATCCCAGGGGTCTGTTTTTTCCAAGCTGGATTAATAGCTTTGCCACTTGTGGCTGTTCCACTGCTGTGAGCCATTTCTCAGGCATTAGATTTTAGATAATACATACTGTCTCAATATGAGGTCCTACTGCAGAGTGTTATTCGTGCCTGTGTCTGGTATATATGGAAGCTAGTCAACTTCACCTGGCAAACTGGTTTTATTAAAAGAAAAGCTCATCTAGCTTCATGTTGCTATTTCTCTGCAGTACAGAGAAGCTTGAAGAACTCTTTAAAACTGTATCTAATAGTGTTGGTGATCACGACAGATGAAAACATGCAGCAGTTGTTTTGTGTAGAGATAATGCTTACATATTTGGCTTTTCTACAATCTTTATGTGACTCTAATGGAACTGCTTCCCAGACTACCAGAAATTTAAATTCAGTGTATTATTATAAACCTGTTCTAAGGTCATGTCTGCAGACCTTGGGCCAGATAGAAAGTACACATCTTTTTGGGCATATTGGGTAAGATTTACTAAAACTGGTGCATTCAGGATCTGGTGCAGCTGTGCATAGTAACCAATCAGCTGATAACTTCAGCTTGTTCAAATAAGCTTTTGCAATAAGCCCCCATTCACATTGGGGCAATTTGACATATCAAATCACAGCCTATTGCCAGGAAAGGCGCTGTCCCAATTGGTGCGTCGCCCCCGAAATCGCACTGAAATACAGGTTTGAAATTGTGTGAGTTTAGTTGAACTCACACAGTTTCAAACCCTTCTTCAGTGTAAATGAGGGCTAACATCTGCAAGATTGGTTACTCTACACAGCTGCACCAGATTCTGTGCGTACCAGTTTTAGTAAACCTCCCCCATATTGAGACTTGCTAGACAGGGCAGCTGCCCAGGAGTAAAGCCCAAGTAATGTCACAGAAACAGATAGGCAGTCAGATAAACATTGACCAGCCATGTGAAAAGAAAATTCCTGTCCACTTTAACCACTTGCCTGCTGGGCACTTTCACCCCCTTCCTGCCCAGGCCAATTTTCAGCTTTCAGTGCTGTCGCATTTTGAATGACAATTGCACGGTCATGCAGCACTGTACCCAAACAAAATTTTTATTACATTTTTAGATAGATAAAGCTTTCTTTTGGTGGTATTTAATCACCATTGAGTTTTTTATTTTTTGCTAAACAAATAAAAAAGACTGAAAATTAAAATTGTATAACAGAAATTAAAAAAAGCTTTTCTTAGTTTCTCTTATAAAATGATCGAAATATGTCATTTTTCTCCTTCACTGATGTGCACTGATGAGGCTGCACTGATAGGCTGCACAGATGGCCAATGATGAGGCGGCACTGATAGGTGGCACTAATAGGAGGCACTGATAGGCGGCACTGATATGTGGCACTGATAGGCATCGCTGGTGGGCACTGATTGGCGGCACTGATTGACAGCACTGATGGGTACAGATTGGCAGCATTTTTGGGCACTGTTGGGGCTGCACTGATAATTAGGACACTGATGAAGTGCCCTGATCATCAGCATAGATGTCCCCTGTGTGGATTTGCCGGTTATCGGCTCACCTCTCCTCACATGCTGTCAGCGTTAGGAAAGGATTGCAGATAACTGGATAATCCTGTTTACACTGTGATCAGCTGTGATTGGTTACAGCTGGTCACATGGTAAAGAGCTGCTGTAATTGGGTTTTTACCCCAATCTGTGATCAGCTGTGTCCTAAGGACACAGTGGTCAAACCTCCCTGCGCACTGTAGGGGGCATGCGGGCATCGCAATCACAGGAGGAAGCCCATACATGCCTTCCCTGCAATGTTAGCCCATGCTGTAGTCGTCTTTTGGCTATATCACAGGTGGGAAAAGTTTAAACACCCAATCTGATGCAGATGCTTTTCACGTGATTGGATAATTGGAGCAAATATTCACACTTTTGAGTGAAAATTCTCAGCCTAAATGTGATAAAAACGTTCTTCATTGACTCACCACCACATTCCTGTTACAGCAGTTGTGTTTAATAAGATTGTGCAGTCCAGTAGGCACCAGGATTTATCTTAAAAACCTAGCAAGCCACACCCCCTCTTTTCTTCATCACTACAAGACTGCATAAGCATGAATGAGATGAGGAGAGTGGCTATTACTCATTCATGCCAGCATAGAGCACTGGAGTGGGAGGACAGAATCAACAGGTACAGGAGCATAATGAAAAAAATGGTTAGATATTTAAATTGTGCTTTAAATCGGAACTCCACCCAAAACTGTTTATCTGGTTTTGACAGATTAGGAACATTTTTTTATTTTCTGTTGTATCTCTTGTACAGGAAGTGAAGGAGAATCTCTGTAATGGACATTAAACTATTTACTTGTCCTTAACCAGTAGGAAAAGATGTTTTAAAAGCCATCGCTCACTTCCCTAGCTGCTTGTAAAGTGAAGTTAGACATTGTAAAGTCCATCAAAAATCACATTTTTAAGGACCATCAAAGATCACAACAAAGACTCATTGGATTTATATGGTTTGTAACAGCTTAGGAACAGTTGTTGTTTGTTTACAGTGGAAGACTGGCAGGCTGCCAAGATCTGTTCTCTTAGGAAAAGATCTCAGAGTTCAATGCCTCTGCTGAACTGTGAAAATACATTTTCCCATAATGCCTATAGGTACAGAGGTGAAAAGGTGCTTGTTTTAAAGTTTAGAAAATACCTGCCTGGATCTAACACAGCACAGCTGCTTCTACAGCTTCCAAAAATTCAAGTAACCTGACATGCTATAATCTTATGGGCAATATATTCTGAGTGACAGGCCAGTTCACACCAGAACACGGTGCAGGAAACGTACATTCTGTGGGCATTTCCCACACCACGTCCAAAACACACTGAAGTTGTGATTTGTAGAAGGTGTCAATGTTTAGGTTAATGACACCTCAAACACAGGTCGCAAACTCACTGTGCTTGCCTGCACTGGATTGCTTCATGCTGAAGTACCATGCTATCCAGCTGCAGTGTGTTTTCAAAAGTAGTGCATGCACAACTTTTGGTGCAGTGCAGTAGGAATTGAACCAATTGAAAATGAATGACACTGAATCAAATGTGAATGTGCTGTGCATTCCTATGCAATTCCCAGTGGTAACCCGGTTCATTAAAGTGCAAGGACTGATATGCAACCAATATTTTTTTGTGAAGCTTTCAATATTTTGATACAATAAATACTGATCTGTCAAGACTACATTGTTTATGGAATACCAATGACTTTTAATAGTCAAGACCAGGGATGTAACTACAGGGGTCCCCTCAACACCTGGACAGGAGGGGAGGCATATAGAAGAACCAATGCCCTCCATGTTCCTCCTGCAGCCACTGAATGCTTGCAGGAGGGAGAGGAAGAGAAGTGGGCTTTCATCGGCTGCAGGAAGAACACAGAGGGCATCAGCTACTCCATATGCCACCCCTCCTATCCAGCTTCCTTCTGCTGAAGGCAGCCCCTCTGCTCTCCTCCGGTCCCCATGATCTTCTTCGCCCCTTTGCTGTTCTCCGGTCCCCTCCCTGTGCTCTCTGCCATCCTCCCTCTTCTCCGGTCCCTGTGCTCTCGCCTGCCCCCCCCTCCTGATCCCCATGCTCTCTCCCACCCCCCTCTTCTCCGATCCTTGTGCTATTCCCTGGTCACTCCTGTACTGCCCCCCCTCCTCACCTGCAGTGCTGACAGGTTCCCCCCTCACTTTTCCTGTCAGCTGCTGCATGTGTCAGGATGGAGAGTGGTGAAGGAGCCAGTAACTATGTCATTTATTGGCCTCTTCCTTGTCTGTAATGATTGGTGCCAATCACTGGCTCTGTTCATTTAAAAGCTGACGTGTATTAAACTGTGTTTAATATGCTTCAGTTTATGAATGGACATGAAGCTCTGTACAGAGCTATTTCTGCCCATTCATTCAGGGCAGCTGAGGCTACAGAAATGGAGATTGAGGACTGTGTTCACAATCTCCTGTCTCCGTTTGAAAGGTGAAACATCAGAGGTCTGTTTAAACCCTTGATATCTCACCAAAGCCCTCCATCGGGGTTCCTAAAAAATTGTGAAAAATTTGTTAAAAAATAATATTGTAAAAAGAAAAAATTATAAAAAAAAAAAATTAAACTACTGGCACCAGTGGCGGAACTACCATGGTTGCAAAGGTCTCACTTACGACTGAGCCCCGGTGTTCCGACACTGGGCTTGGAGGTAAGGGTCCCCAGCCAGGGGTCAGAGGCCCTTCATAGTTTCTTGCACTGGGGCCCTGAAGGTTCTAGTTATGCTTCTGTTCAAGCCCCACTTATAGTGAAGCTGCAGGAGTAAACTGTATAATTTTTTTCTATGTGGTGGATTATAACAGCTAAGGCTGGAAATGAGTTTGGAGTTGTATGACTTTAATGTGAATGGGGTGATAAGGTGAAGGATTTGGAATATATTGACTGTAATAACACTAAATAATGGTTGTAAGGTACTGCCAAACACAATTAGACCGTTTAATTTATATTAACCACTTCAGCCCCGGAAGGATTTCCCATGTTAGGACCAGAGCACTTTTTGCGATTCGGCACTGCGTCGCTTTAACTGACAATTGCGCGGTCGTGTGACATTGTACCCAAACTAAATTTATGTCCTTTTTTCTCACAAATAGAGCTTTCTTTTGGTGGTATTTGAAGAGCGACAATTTTGCAAAAAAGAACAATATTTCTTACTTTTTGCTAAAATTCAAATAAAAAAAAAATATATATATAAAAAAATGTTTTTCATCAGTTTTGGCCGATTTATATTCTTCCTCATATTTTTGGTAAAAAAAATCGTAATTGGCGTTTATTGATTGGTTTGCATAAAAGTGGCCGCGTTTACGGATGATGAGAATTAATTTCTGGGGTTTTTCTTTATTTTTTATTTTTTACTACTAATGGCGGCGATCTGCGATTTTTAGCGGTACTGCAATATTGGGGCGGAAATGTCGGACATTTTTGACACTTTTTTGGGACCAATGACATTTATACAGTGATCAGAAATTTAAATGTCCACTGATTACTGTATAAATGTCATTGGCAGTGAAGGGGTTAACCTGCAGCGGGGGATCTAGGGGTTAACTGTGTTCCCTGGGTGTTCTCTAACTGTGGGGGCGGCTGGGCTAACATGGACATAGGAGATCTAACTGATCCCAGTGACAGGGATCAGTAGATCTCCTATGTCACCATTGAAAGAGCCAGGAAAAGCCGTGTTTACATCGGCAGTTCCCCGCTCTTTGGCTGTAGCAGCTCATCACAGCTCGCCGGCGGATATCAGGTCCGCCCGAGCCACGGGCACACTCCTCCGGAGTGTGTCGGGCACGAGAGCGCGGCGGCACGCGATCGCCCCCTAGCTGCGCCTGCGCAAATCGGCGCCTTTTTACGGCGATTCGCGCTCAGCATCCACACCGCAGCCGTAAATATACAGCACGCGGTGTGGAACCGGTTAAGTCACTCAAGGTTCAAGGCTTACTTTTTATAGGTTTTCTTATGGCAAAAAACTTCAGTATTTGTGTTTTATTACCTGTTAGATACTGTGAGATACACCATAACAAACATTTTCATACTTTACTTGCTAAAGTTATATGCCATGAGAACACTTTATAGGGATTTTTCTCACAGTGTCATGTATACCCTGCATACAATTAGTGCAAAAATAGATAGTTGCCAACCTTTTCTAAGCAGTAGGGGAGAAAGGAGAAAAAATAAGGAGCACAAAGTATGCGGGCCACATGTGGTCAAAAGTGTATGTGACCAATAAAGTGGTGGTTAGTGGGGCCCATTGGTGACAGGGAAATAAAACAAGCCCAATTGCTGGTGTCAGTGGGATAAAGAAAACCCTATGTTATTGATGTGAGTAGGAAAAGATAGGTCTCATTATTGTGTCAGTTGGATAAGGTAAACCCCATCCTGTAATGTAAGTAGGAGCAAATGACAGGAGATCATTTTGCCAGACAGTGGCAGCATAGCTGGAGTGCTGTGTGGGAGAACACTGACAGTTTTCTAGACCTCAGTATCCCACTGACACTCTGTGACCAGTGTTCTGGATCCTGTGGAACATGGATGATGCAGAAGTGCCTAAAATCCCAGGACTGTGCTGCATAATTTAGGACACTAAATGCACAACTGTTGATCTGTGTGTGGGGTTGCAAAATGTTGTAAATGTTATCATGTTGCGGAGCTTTTGCAGCCAATTGAAAATTAAGGTAATATACTGCTGTGACCCAGTATTGGACAACCATTACAATACAAACAAACGTCAGCAAGTCATCTTCACCATGTCTAGATACCTACATACATTGAGTTGCTGCCACATGATTGGCTGTTTAGCAATTTGTGTTACCAAGCAATTGAACAGGTGTACCCAATAAATTGGCCGGTGAGTGTACATTGTAAAAATATGTGTAATTGTCACTTTAACTAATTTTATTTATAGTAGCATACGGTCAGCAGTAAGAACTAAGTTAATCAGCATCACAGCTATTGTGCTGTCTCCTTTCTCCATGCACACTTAGGTGCTAACATGTAGAATTTATTATGTTGAGGGACCCATTTTGGTGCTCTGATATGCACATTTTGCACATTGAATAGGTGTAAATACTGCCTAAAAGTTTAGTCATCATCTTGGAATGAATGAGAAAAGTTTTAATACTTGCACTAAAACTAAACTTGCTTTTCATTACACCAGCCCTTTTCATTGCAGGCCAGAGCATATTCTGATTTTAAGGCCTCATACACACGGGCATAATAGCAAAACGTCGGGACCGACGTCTGGCAAAAATCGGCGTCAAAAACGCGATTTCGTCTGCGTTTTACATCGGCGTTAATGAGCGTCAGCGCTACGTCACGTTAAGTTAAAAAAAATTCCTCTGCTATTTTTGAACCAGAAAACGCCGGCGCTAAAGCTCAGCTTAAAGTTTGCTACGGCGTTAATGTGCGTTAGTGAGCATTTTGCCCGGCTCAGCGTCAAAAACGCCATAACGCTACAGCCTTGGAACGTGCGGGTCCTGCGTTCGATTTACAGCTTAAGAACGCCAATGCCATCTACAGCTCAAAAAAGTCAGTGTTTGTATGGGGCCATTGAATAACATGGAAAAAATGGTAAAAAACGTCCGTGTGTATGAGGCCTAAGGAATTCATCTCTCGGTCACTGATTTAGTTTAAAAAGGTGAATTTTGTGAGTGTACAATAAAATTAATAGAACTTTTTAAAACCTAATTTTAAGAGACAAGAAAGCTTTTTGATCATCTGTCATATATTTTCAATGTGTACTTGCACAATTGTCATTAGGAATCTTGTTGATAAAAAAACATAAAAAAATGAGGCTACTTTTGACACTGACCAATTTTTACGGTGTTGCTGGATTTCTAACATTCAACTGGGCGGTAAAATCATAATACTTCTATTGCTATGAATCAGGCTGAGCTGTCATTCTCATACACAGATGAGCGCCATTCAGTGTAGCTAATCAAACTGTCTAATGCATGTGGTTCCTTTTTAGTTAGTCTAATAAGTCTTCAAGTATCTGTGTAAGGATTATTTACCTCTTATACATAAATCGTGGCTGTATGCATCTTATATATCATAAGAAGAAAAAACCTATTGGCAACTGTGCAATTTTGTTTTGAAAAAATGACACCTAATACTATATTCATTAACTAGGCAATGATCATTATTTGATTGACAGACCTACTTTATAGCGTTTTAATTATGGAGTTATGCAATCATAATCATTTAAATCACTACACAACAACATTCAATGCACTTATCACTTCTTGAGAAATGTGTGGGGCTTAATCTATGACAAACTGAAGGTAGTTTGATGTGATTCACCCTGTAGGGTGGGCGGGATTGCTGCCCTTTCTTTTTTTTTTTTTTCTTTTTCTTCTTTTTGTAATCTTGTTTCTTTGTGTGTGAAAATGGATGGTGGGGGTTGGTGAATTTTGCAAAGGGGGGATCTCAGACAGGCTAATTAGAATCAATTGATGAACATAATTTGCCTTTCCTGCTGGCTACACTGGTAGCTTGAACAACATTTGATTTTAAAGTCTCATTTATTTCTTAATATTTCAACATGCAATCACCAATTATAGGCAATACTTTAATTTTGAGTGTAGAAGGATTTTTTTTTCATTACATTGGAATGTATTGTGTCTATGTTACAGTTTTCTCTCATTAATCAGATTATTTACTTTTCTTTATCTCTATGTCCTAACATCAGATATAACAGCACAAAAAAAAATGGCCCTGACATAAGCACTTCAGTTTTTATAAAACTTTTAAATGTGTTGTATACTCATCATTGAAGATATTTAATGCAACCTTGTGTTCAAAGGGCATATGTGCTTACAGAATATTTTTAGCCAGCCATATATGAATTGAAATTCTGGCGGTTCAGCAGGGACTGGAAGAATTTCAATCCATGTATGGGCACTTTGGTTGTACAGAAGTCAGTCTACCAATGAACTTCTGTACAACTACCCGTTCAGATTTTCCCTGCTCGATCAGAGCAGCAGGCTATAGCCTACAATGCTGATCAGTGAATTCTGATGGAGGGGAAGTCTCTCTGCTGTCAGAATACAATGATACAGCGGAAAGGATTCCCCATCCACTTCGAGTGTGTGGATGGGAGAATTGACTGACTTAATTTTTACTTAAACACTTGCTTATAGACCCCAGGTCCCTCCATAGGAATACCTGTTATGTGCCTATTGCTGTCACAAGGGATGTTTACATTGACAGCACTAAAAGTGATGAAAACAATAAAGCAGCAGTGTAAAAATATAGAAAATAATATAAATTAATAATTAAAAAAAGAAGCCTATTCATTTTGAATGATCTGTCAGTTCCACTTGCACATAACATTGTACCTGACCCTTGTTTGTGCATTGTGATATGCTGATGTGTGTATGTATTGCCCACTACTGTAACAGTGTATTGGAGAAACTATTTGAAATGAATAACACCACAACGCCATTCAGGGCAGGGTTATAGTAATTCACCAAACTGAATATAGCCCCTAAACTGCCAGTCTTTGACTCCTTTACATTCTAGTTCTAGGAAATGGTGTACATTTTCCCTCTGTTTCTCACATAGATGACCTGAAAGTGAAATCCCAGTTCTGTTTGTGATAAAATAATCTGAATATAGACATTTACATTTTTACATTATATACATGTTTCAGCAAAAAGATTTCAGATTCCCTACTGCTTCTGGTCTATAGTTTTTGTGATAGTTATGCCAGTCATTTTGATATAAAAAATATTCCAATCCCCAACCACCTGGTAAATAGCCAGCACAATTGTGAATTAGCTCATCAACGTGTTGTCTGCAATTTGACATATAAGTGGAGTTTTTTGTTAAATATTTCATAAAGCACACAACACTGAAAACATGTTGCAAATTCCTTTTTCACTTAGTTATGACATTTCACTTAGCATACAATGCTATGCAACTACATATTTTAAAAGTAATGTGCTTTAATTCTTATTTATGTATATGGTGTAAAGGTTACTAACAGCTAAAACAAACTTCTGTTGACAGACTAAGTTACTAACAATACAGACATGCTTGAATATTAGCTTTATAATGTAGTAAAGAGCTTTAGCAAGTTTTTGAAAACGATTTCACAAGCTTCAAGTAGCGTTCTTAAAGCAACCTTTGGTTCTATATTGACAGTTTTGAATGCAGACTTTGAGGTGGACCTAGCATCAGTTACATTTTTTCATGTAAAGTCATTGCATTTAAAAGGTATTTTTTACTTCTCAAAAAAGCCACAGTTTCCCTGTTGAAATTGCTGTCATTCTACATTTTCACAGGAAGAATGGCCCCATTTTTTTTCATACATCATCCTATACCAGCATCTCTTTCCTAGATTAGATGTTAATTCTTCTGCTTTTGGCTATGTGTATGCAGACCATGAATTTCCAGAAAATGTACAGTAAATGTACATTCTGAGCGAGTGTTCTCTAGGGCAGTTGTTCTTAACCACTGGGCCATGACCCGCTGCTGGGCCACAGCAGGGATACACAATGGTGGAACTCTCCACTGTAAGAAATGACAACTGAACTTATTTAAATAGCTACAGCCCCACAATTTTCTAATAGTAATGTTTAAACACAACCTTTAACCAAGCAGACATTTTGAAGCTGCAGCCTATCAGCAAAGGTCTGACAATGTCACACGATAGTATCAGATTTTTCTGATTGTCTGCGGTTCTAGGCTGTCTTCTAAATGGTTACACTTTGTGTTTAACCATCACACTGAACTGCAGGACCATGGCTGTTTCAGGTTGTTCAGCTAGTTGCATTTACTCCTATGCTGAGTAGAGTTGATCGAACTACTGGAAGTCAGGGTTCAGCAGGTTTGGCCGAACTTACGGACAAAGTCCGGGTTCGGGTCCGGACTTGACCCGAACTTTGACCCGGCCCCGAACCCCATTGAAATCAATGGGGACCCGAACTTTTAGGCACAAAAATGACTGTAACAAAGTCCTGGCAAGTTCTAGAGGTCTGCAAAAGGAAGGACAATGGGGTAAGGGTTGGACAAGTGCCCTACAAAGAAATGGGGATAGGGAAATAACTTAAAATAATTTTTAAGCTAAAATCACATAAAAAAATCAAAAATGGAGGTGGATGTGGAGTTAGAGGTTGAGGAGGCGGTGAAAGTGGCGGTGGAGGAGGAGGAGGTAGCCAACACTGTTTTTTTTATTTTTGGAATTTTTTTTTTTTTTTAAACCAGCAATGTAGATGCACTTTTTAATTTTGTGCAAGAAACAATAATCTATCCCTTTAAGCAACAGTAGGAAGTGGAACCTCTCCCTATAGAACTTGGAGATGATTTTAGATTGTAAAATCATCTCCAAGTTGTACAGGGAAAGCCTCCAGCTGTTGCTTTAAGGGAAAGATTATTGTTCTAAAATCATCTCCAAAGTGTATGGGAAAAGTCTATTGCAGCTGCATAGAGCCATATTACTGTTCTAAAATCATCTCCAAAGAGTATGGGAAAAGTCTATTGCAGCCGCACAGAGCCATATTACTGTTTTAAAATCATCTCCAAAGAGTATGGGAAAAGTCTATTGCAGCCACATAGAGCCATATTACTGTTCTGCTTCCTCTCTATGCGGCTGGAAGAACAGTAATATGGCTCTATGCGGCTGCAATAGACTTTTCCCATACACTTTGGAGATGATTTTAAAACAGTAATATGGCTCTGTGCGGCTGCAATAAGACTTTTCCCATACACTTTGGAGATGATTTTAGAACAGTAATATGGCTCTATGCGGCTGCAATAAGACTTTTCCCATACACTTTGGAGATGATTTTAGAACAGTAATATGGCTCTATGCCGCTGCAATAGACTTTTCCCATACACTTTGGAGATGATTTTAGAACAGTAATATGGTTCTATGCCGTTGCAATAGACTTTTCCCATACACTTTGGAGATGATTTTAGAACAATAATCTTTCCCTTACAGCAACAGCTGGAACCTTTCCCTGTACAACTTGATGATGATTTTAGAACAATAATCTTTTCCTTAAAGCAACAGACTCTACCTAGTCCAGTCAGATCGTTCTATGCAGCAGGATGAGGTCTGCAATCTGTCCCTCAAAGCAGCAGTACTAGTAACTCTCCCTAGTCCACAATCAGATCGTTCAGTAATGCAGGATGAGATGTTCTGAAATCTGCCCCTCACAGAGCCAGCAGCATCCTCTCCCTAAACTATCCTGAGAGCATATGACATGCAGCACAGTGACTCCAACCCCATATAGAGGCTGGGTCACATGGTGCACTGGCCCATCATAGCCATGCCATTAGTAGGCATGGCTGTGATGGCTTCTAAGGGAAAACCAGTGAAACACTTGTTGATTGGCTACCCTTGGCAGCTGTTCAACACATGGAATAAAATACCAGAACCCCGAACCCGAACCCGGACACTTTTTTGAAAAGTCTGGGTTCGGGTCCGGGTCCCGGACACCCCAAAGTTCGGTACGGACCCGAACTTTACAGTCCAGGTTTGATCAACTCTAATGCTGAGCTTCTCCACCCCCTCCATCTCCATGATTTGGCTCCTTTTTCAGACAGACCAAAGGAGATTTTGTCCCCACTCCACAGCACTGTGTGAGCAGGAGAAGTGGAAATGACAGGACTGGAACCAAGGGATGTGAGCAGTATTCAGCACATCTTCCTTACTCCTTCTTACAGCAAATATTCATCTATGCAGGTATGCAACATATTTTCCTGCCCCCTCAACCAAGTCAGTATCTAGCATCTCACTAAAGGTTTAGTAAACCAACAAATGATATATAATAATGCTAATATTTTTTTTTAAAAATGTTAATACAATGAAGATTAAAAAAATTCCCAAGTGTCCATATATTTTTGCAAACATATACACTACATTACCAAAAGTATTAGGACACCTGCCTGTACACGCACATGAACGTTAATGGCATCCCAGTCTTAGTCCGTAGGGTTCAATATTGAGTTGGCCCACCCTTTGCAGCTATAATAGCTTCAACTCTTCTGGGAAGGCTTTCCACAAGGTTTAGGAGTGTCTATGGGAATATTTGACCTTTCTTCCAGAAGCACATTTGTAAGGTCAGGCACTAATGTGGACAAGAAGGCCTGGCTCACAGTCCCCACTCTAATTCACCCCAAAGGTGTTCTATTGGCTTGAGGTCAGCATTCTGTGCAAACCAGTCAAGTTCCTCCACCCAAAACTCGCTCATCCATATCTTTATGATATTGCTTTATGTACTGGTCCAAATCATATGGTGGAGGGGGGATTGTTGTCTGGGGTTGTTTTTAGGGGTTGGGCTTGGCTCCTTACTTCCAGTGAAGGGAACTCTTAAGGCGTGAGCATACCAAGACGTTTTGGACAATTTCATGCTCCGAACTTTGTGGGAACAGTTAGGGTATGGTCCTTTCCTGTTCCAACAGGACAGCGCACCAGTGCACAAAGCAAAGTACACAAAGACATGGATGAGCGAGTTTGGGGTGGAGGAACTTGACTGGCTTGCACCTCAACCCAATAGAACATCTTTGGGATGAATTACAGCAGAGACTGTGAGCCAGGCCTATTTGTCCACATCAGTGCCTGACCTCAAAAATGCGCTTCTGGAAGAATGGTCAAACATTCCCATAGACACACTCCTAAACCTCGTGGACAGCCTTCCCAGAAGAGTTGAAGCTGTTATAGCTGCAAAGGGTCGGCCAACCCAATATTGAACCTTACGTTCTAAGACTGGGATGCCATTAAAATTAATTTGCATATAAAGGCAGGCATCCCAATACTTTTGGTAATATAGTGTATGTTTGTGATGCTGTATTCATTTACAACAGTACCAGATATTTTCCAACTCTCTACTGCATTTATAATTCTCAAACTATACTTTTGCCACATGTATATATCTCCTCACCACCATACGTATGCTCTCACCTTGCATTTAGGCCAGTGGCGGCTGGTGCTCAAAATTTTTTTGTGGGCGCAAACAAACTGAAAAATTAACCTCTTAGTAATGCAGGACTGTAAATAGCCATTTATCAGATGATTATGTATCATTGCTGCTAGATAAAACTGTGCCCATCATATGCAGCCTCACTGTGCCCATCAATTGCAGCCTCACTGTGCCAATCAAATACATCCTCACTGTGCCCATCACACTAGGCCAATCACATACACATTTCAAGTAAAATAAAATAAAACCACTTTACATAAATTTTCCTCATCAGAGTCCCCTTTTACATCAGGTGTCCCAATTAGAGTCCCCCCTTTACAGCAGGTGTCACCATCAGCATCCCCCTTTACATCAGGTGTCCCCATCAGAGTCCCCCTATACATCAGGTATACCATCAGAGCCCCCTTTACATCAGACATCCCCATCATCAAAGTCCCCCTTCACATCAGGCATCCCCATCATCAGAGCCCCTTTACATCAGGCTTCTTTATCAGAGTTCCCCTTTACACCAGGCATTCCCATCATCAGAGTCGCACTTCACATCAGGCAGTCCCATCAGAGTCCCACTTCACATCAGGCATCCCTATCAGAGTCCCCCTTTACACCAGGCATCCCATCAGAGCCTCCCTTTACATCAGGCATTCCCAATCACCAGCGTCCCCCTTTACATCAGGCATCCCCATCAGAGCCTCCCTTTACATCAGGCATCCCCAATCACCAGAGTCCCCCTTCACATCAGGCATCCCCATCAGAGTCCCCCTTTACATCAGGAATCCCCATCAGAGCCTCCCTATACATCAGGCATCCCCCATCACCAGAGTCATCCTTTACATCAGGCATCCCCATCATCAGAGACCCCCTTTACAGCAGGCATCCACATCATCCGAGTCCTCCTTCTCATCAGGTGTCACGCCTCTCCCCCCTCCTCATACTCACAGCTCTTTAGAGCTTCCACCTAAGAACCGGGCAGAACCCAAAAGTGACGGCGTGGGACCCGCCAATCACAAACCACAGGAGGGCACAGGGTCATCAGGCACTGGATCAGCAGGACAGGGTCATCAGGTACAAGATCAGTGAACTGGGCAGTAGGCACCGGGTCATCATACACTGGATCAGTGGGCACTGGGTAATCAGGCACTGGATCAGTGGGCGCCGGGTCATCAGGGACTGAAACAACAGGCACCAGGTCATCAGGCACTGGAACAGCAGGTGCAGGGTCATCAGGCACTGGATCAGTGGGCACAGGGTCATCAGGCACTGGATCAGCAGGAACCGGGTCATCAGGCACTGGATCAGCAGGCACCGGGTCATAAAGCACTGGATCAGCAGGCACCGGGTCATCAGGCACTGGATCAGTGGGCACAAGATCATTAGGCTGGGCAGTAGGCACCGGGTCATCAGGCATTGGAGCAGTGGGCACCGGGTCATCAGGGACTGGATCAGTGGGTGCCGGGTCATCAGGGACTGGAACAGCAGGCACCAGGTCATCAGGCACTGGAACAGCAAGCACAGGGTCATCAGTCACTGGATCAGCAGGCACAGGGTCATCAGGCACTAGAACATTAAGCTGGGCAGTAGGCACCGGGTCATAAGGCACTGGATTAATGGGCACCAGGTCATAAGGCACTGGATCAGTGGGCACGGGTCATCAGGCACTGGAACAGCAGGCATTGGGTCATCAGGCACTGGAACTGCAGGTACCGGGTCATCAGGAACTGGAACAGCAAGCACCGGATCATCAGGCACCAGGTCATCAGGAATTGGAGCAGTGGGCACTGGGTCATCAGGCACTGGATCAGTGGGCACAGGATCATTAGACTGGGCAGTAGGCAATGGGTCATCAGGCATTGGAGCAGTGGGCGCCGGGTCATGAGTGACTGGAACAGCAGGCACCGGTCATCTGACACTGGATGAGTGGGCGCTGGTTCACCAGGCACTGAAACAGCAGGCACCAGGTCATCAGGCACTGGAACAGCAGGCACGGGGTCATCAGTCACTGGATCAGCGGGCACAGGGTCATCAGGCACTGGATCAGCAGGCACAAGATCGTTAAGCTGGGCAGTAGGCAATGGGTCATCAGGCATTGGAGCAGTGGGTGCCGGGTCATCAGGCACTGGATCAGCGGGCACCGGGTCATGAGGGACTGGAACACCAGGCACCGGTCATCAGGCACTGGATGAGCGGGCACCGGTTCATCAGGCACTGAAACAGCAGGCACCAGGTCATCAGGCACTGGAACAGCAGGCACCGGGTCATCAGTCACTGGATCAGTGGGCACAGGGTCATCAGGCACTGGATCAGTGGGCACAGGGTCATCAGGCACTGGATCATTAGGCTGGGCAGTAGGCACAGGGTCATAAGGCACTGGATCAGTAGGCACCGAGTCATCAGACACTGGAACAACAGGCACCAGGTCATCAGGCACTGGAACAGCAGGCACCGGGTCATCAGGCACTGGATCAGTGGGCACAGGATCATTAGGCCGGGCAGTAGGCAACGGATCATCAGGCATTGGAGAAGTGGGCGTTGGGTCATCAGGCACTGGATCAGCGGGCATCGGGTCAACAGGGACTGGAATGGCAGGCACCGGTCATCAGGCACTGGAAAAGTAGGCACCAGGTCATCAGGCACTGGGTCATCAGGCATTGGAGTAGTGGGCACCGGTCATCAGGCACTGAATGGGTGGGCACCGGTTCATCAGGCACTGGAACAGCAGACACCAGGTCATCAGGCAATGAAACAGCAGGCACCGGGTCATCAGTCACTGGATCAGCAGGCACGGGGTCATCAGGCACTGGATCAGCGGGCACAGGGTCATCAGGCACTGGATCATTATGCTGGGCAGTAGGCACCAGGTCATAAGGCACTGGATCAGTAGGCACCAGGTCATCAGACACTGGAACAGCAGGCACCAGGTCATCAGGCACTGGAACAGCAGGCCCCGGGCCATCAGGCACTAGATCAGTGGGCACCAGGTCATCAGGCACTGGATCAGCAGGCACTGGGTCTTCAGGCTGGACAGTGTCCAGCGGTCATCAGGCTGGACACCGGGCACCAGGTCATCAGGCTGGACAGTGGGTACTGGATCAGTAGGCTGGGCATCAGGGGCGGAATCATCAGACTGGGCAACAAGAACTGACTCATCATGCTGGGTATCAGGCATTGGGTCAGCAGGCATGGCAGTGGGCACCAAAACAGCAGGCTGGGCAGCGGGTACCAGAACAGGCTGGGCAGCGAGCACTGGAACAGTAGGCTGGGCAGCAGGCATGGCAGCAGGCACCAGAACAGCAAGCTGGGCAGCGAGCACTTGAGCAGCAGGCTGGGCAGCAGACATGGCAGCAGGCATCGAAACAGCAGGCTGGGCAGCAGGCACTGGGATAACAGGCTGGGCAGCAGGCAGGGCTGTGGGCACTGAAACAGCAGGCTGGGCTTCAGGAACAGGATCAAGCAGGGCATCAGGAACAGGACCACCTGGCAGGGCATCAGGAACAGGATCAGTGAAGTCAAATAAATTAGCCAGCAAAGAGTCCATAGGGCCAAACTGGGTGGTGGACAGAGAACCAGTACATTCAGGTGGAATAGCGACAGGCAGGTGGGAAGTAGAGGGTCCAATTTTCATGGGCTGAACCAAGGTGACAGGTGTGAAGGCAGACTGGAACAAATCGGCTAGTGTGGAAGCAAACTGGAACTAATCGGCTGGGGTGGAGGCAAACTGGAACAGATCAGTTGTTGAAGCAGACTGGAGCAGATTAGCAGGTGTGGAGGCCAGATTGGATAGTGGTAGGATTGTGCGGGTTGGGAAAAACTTCAGCTTCTTTTTAGGTTTAGCCACTGCAATTCTGTATGGGGATGTAGGGCTGTAAGTAGTGGGTGCAGCTGATGGAGGAGAAGAGCGGGAGGATGGCAAAAAAGAGGGATTTTTGTGGGATTGTTGCAGGCAGCAGAGGGAAGGTAGGTGGGTTAAAGGCAGGGTAGGTGCAGCAGGTAGAAACAGGGTACTGATATTTAGTTGGTAGCATGGTATATTGAGCTGCAACTGTGGTTGCTATGGGTGATGGAGGGAAAGATATTTCAGCAGCCAGATGTCTGGCCACAGGACTGGGTGGTTGCAGGATGACAGAGGTCATTTTGACCATGCCTGTAATAACGGTTGCACAAAATTTAATTTGCATACTGCCTGTCTGACCAGAGATTGCACAGAATTAATACATTCTGCTAGCACCTGTTGGGAACATGCTGAGTAGTGTTCAAAGAAAAAGACTGAGTCATGTTCCAGTAACCAAACCAAGGATACCACCTGATTCACACTGAAAGAGGGGTATAATCATCACCACCACTAGGGACACCAGGCAAAGCCAACTCTGCACAAATTTGAATTAGTGGCTGGATCTCTTCAAACAAAAATCTGGTCAACAAAAGAGTGAGCCAGATGGATGCATTCCAATAATTGCTCCCTAGTCTGCTCTTTCAAAATCTGGCAGCAATAATCCATGTCTTCTGTTGCAAGCCATGAGAAATAAAAAATCTCCTCAGAATGCATCTTGCAGCAATTAGCAAGTGCTCAGACCTGATTCCCAGGTGCAGCCTATCTGGTTGTATGGCTTTAGTATTATGTCAGGAATACCATATGCAGGCATCCAGCAGGGATGATCAGATCAGTTGGCTGCACTTAAAGGAATCAGGAGCAGATGTTTAAGTGAAAATATGTATATATTTATTAGGAAAATTACACACTTCCAACACCAAATACCAGCAAACATAAACAAGCAAGTAAAAGATAATGAAACAGAGAAAACCCCAAAATAACACCTAACTATCTATCTAACTAAATACAATGTATAAAACACACATATGAGCAAAACAGGGGACATGAGATCAGGGGAACAGGGAGCCAGGTAACTGGGAGCAGAAGGTGAGTGAGGGGGTTCCAGGGGTCAGGTCACAGACTCAGGATACAGGATCACGGATACAGGACAAGAATGGATCAGACATAGGCAGGGACAGGCTTGCAGAGAAAATACTGAAGCACTGGGACTGCAAGGTGCAAGGCGGGCTTATATAATCCCAGCAGACCCATCAGGTGCAGCCTACAATCTCTGTATAATATCCTTTAGATTTACCAGAACTATGGAATAAGATGACCCACATGTACAATGTATTTAATTTGTATCAAATCAGACAGGCCCTTGTACTACATAGCTGATGTGGATCTATGGGCAATTGATACAACCAGATTGTACAGAAAATGGATAGAAGGTGGTATAGTAATGAGGGAGGTGTGTTCCAGAGTAGTGAACACACTCTCTCATGCCCTTTCTGTGATACAGCAGGGCAGTGCATTCTGGGGATTCAAAGCTTTCTGGATGTCACATGACCTGCAGGAAGTGATGGAAGCAAATACAATTTTTTAAATGCATATCAAATTTCAAAGCTTCCATGGATGAGGTAAGTGAGAGATAAGCACATTGGGATGTCTGGGTTAGAAATAATAATAGAAAACCATTCTATTTATTATGAAAACTGAAATTCTGCCCAAAAAAGGTCAACTTAGCCTTTAATCATGAACTTGTATTTAAAAAAAATACGTTTTAATAAAAAGTTTAATTAACCACTTCCTTACTGGGCACTTAAACCCCCCTCCTGCCCAGACCAATTTTCAGGTTTCAGCGCTGTCGCATTTTGAATGACAATTGCGCGGTCGTGCGGCGTTGTACCCAAATAAAATTGATGTCCTTTTTTCCCCACAAATAGAGCTTTCTTTTGGTGGTATTTGATCACCTCTGCGGTTTTTATTCTTTGCGCTATGAACAAAACCAAGAGCGACAATTTTGAAAAAAGAACAATATTTTTTACTTTTTGCTCTAATAAATATCCCAAAATAAAAAAAAAAAAAAATTATTTATTGGGTTTGGCCGATTTATATTCTTCTACATATTTTTGGTAAAAAAAATCGCAATCGGCGTTTATTGATTGGTTTGCGCAAAAGTTATCGCGTCTACAAACTATGGGAATTGATTTATGGCGTTTTTATTATTATTATTTTTTTTACTAGTAATGGCGGCGATCTGCGATTTTTATCGGGACTTTGATATCCGGGCGGACATGTCGGTCATTTTTGACACTTTTTTGGGACCAATGACATTTATTCAGCGATCAGAAATTTAAATGTCCACTGATTACTGTATAAATGTCATTGGCAGTGAAGGGGTTAACCAGCAGGGGGCAGTGAAGGGGTTAACAATGTTCCCTGGGTGTGTTCTAACTGTGGGGGGGATGGGCTGGTCGGGACATAACAGATCTAACTGATCCCAGTGACAGGGATCAGTAGATCTGTTTGTCCCCTGTCACAGAACGGGGAACCGCCGTGTTTACATCGGCGGTTCCCCGTTCTACTGCTCTGTAAGGCGATCGCGGGTCAGGAGTGGACATCGAGTCCGCCCGACCCGCGGGCACGCCCACGCAGCGTGCGGCGGCGGCGCGCGCGCGCCGCCGCCGCCGCCCAGTGCGCGCAGGGGGCGTGTAAAGGGGCGGACGTCCATGGACGTTCCCCCGGATTTTCAGGTCCGCGCTGTTGACGTCTTTTGTCAATAGCGCGGACCTGTACAGGTTAAAAACTGAAAAATGACACACGCCGCAAAAAAAATGTCATTTTACACCTGAACTCTATGTAAAATCCACAAATGCAATAGGAAAAATGATTTGTATTACTGCCCATCCAGTACTGTGATTTACACAGCCCTGCCAGACAGCACAGTAAGTCTGTGACCTTACCTTTCTCTGTTGCAGTTAAACAACACAGCTAGCTCATCAAACTGTCCCATCCTGTGACGGAGGAATGAATAAGCTGTAACAGAATGAGAAGGCTATCTCTCTTTCACTTTGATCTCTGGTTATAACTAGAGTTGAGCCAACACCTGTATGTTGGGGTTCGGCGGGTCCAGCCGAACTTCGCAGAAAAGTTTGGGTTCGGTACAGAACATTACCCGAACTTGACCCCGGACCCCATTGGAGTCAATGGGGACCCGAACTTTTCGGCACAAAAATGGCTGTAAAAAAGTCCTGGCAAGTGCTAGAGGGCTGCAAAAGGAAGTAAAATGGGGGTAATAGTAGGACAAGTGTCCTACAAAAAAATGGGGATAGGGAAAATAACTTAAAATCAAATAATAAAAATAAAAATGGGAAGGGGGGGTGGATGTGGAGTAGGAGCCTAGAGGTTGACTAGGCTGTGACCGTGGCAGTGTAGGTGGAAGTGGCAGTGGTGGAGGAGGAGGAGGAGGTAGCCAACACTTTTTTTTGTTTGTTTTTTTTTTTTTCTAATTGGGGTAGCCCCCAAAATATTGAGGCATATTCAAAAAAACAAGTATACCAATAGCTGTGTGAGGCCGGTCTAAATGTCTATTCTGCACAAGGTACAGACAAGTCTTGTGGGATCCATGCCTGGTTCATTTTAATAAACTTTAGCTTGTCCATGTTGGCTGTGGACAGGCTGCTGCGCTTGTCTGTGATAACGCCCCCTGCCGTGCTAAACACACGTTCAGACAATACACTGGCTGCAGGGCAGGCCAGCACCTCCAAGGCATAAAGGGCAAGCTCAGGCCATGTGACCAATTTGGAGACCCAGAAGTTGAATGGGGCAGACCCATCAGTCAGTACGTGTAGGCGTGTGCACACATACTATTCCACCATGTTGCAGAAATGCTGCCTCCTGCTAAGACCTTGCCTATCAGCTGGTGGTGCTGTTTGTTGTGGCGTGCTGCTGACAAAGCTTTGCCACATTTCGACCATGCTAACCCTGCCTTCTGAGGTGCTGGCGGTGGCACAGCTGCGTTGGCGGCCTCTTCCTCCTCCTCCTTCTCTGCCTTCACCTTGTGCTTCCACTGAGCCCCCGGTGTCATTTGGGAATGCCCTCAGCAGCTCCTCTACCAGTGTGCGCTTGTAGTCACGCATCTTCCTCTCACGCTCCAGTGAGGAAATTAAGGACGGCACGTTGTCCTTGTAACGGGGATCCAGCAGGGTGGCCACCCAGTAATCAGAAGAAGTTACAATGTGGGCAACTCGGCTGTCGTTGCGCAGGCACTGCAGCATGTAGTCGGCCATGTGTGCCAGGCTGCCCAGAGGCAAAGACAAGCTGTCCTCTGTGGGAGGTGTATCATCTGTGTCCTCCGTATCCCCCCACCGTGGAAATTACCCCTCTTCCTCCTCCTCCTCCTCATCCTCCTGTGCCACATCATTTTCCATCATGGCCCGAAGTGTTTTTTCAAGGAGACATAGAAGTGGGATAGTAACGCTGAGAACAGTGTCATTGGCACTGGCCATGTTGGTGGAGTACTCGAAACACCGCAATACGGTAAACGGATGTCGCATGGAGGCCCACTCGTTGGTGGTGAAGTGATGCTGTTCCACAGAGCGACTGACCCGTACGTGCTGCAGCTGAAACTCCACTATTGCCTGCTGCTGCTCGCACAATCTCTCCAGCATGTGCAAGGTGGAGTTCCACCTTGTGGGCACGTTGCATAGGAGGCGGTGAGCGGGAAGGCCGAAGTTCCGCTGCAGCACAGACAGGCAAGCAGCAGCAGGGTGGGAACGCCGAAAGTGCGCACAGACGGCCCGCACTTTATGCAGCAGCTCTGACATATCCGGGTAGTTTTTTTAGAAATATCTGTACCACCAAATTCAGCACATGCGCCAGGCAAGGGATGTGCTTCAACCCAGCTAGGCCCAGAGCCGCTACGAGATTTCGGCCATTGTCGCACACCACCAAACCGGGCTTGAGGCTCAGTGGCAACAACCACTCCTAGGTCTGTTGTTCAATGTCCGTCCACAGCTCCTGCGCAGTGTGCGGTTTATCCCCCAAACATATCAGTTTTAAAACAGCCTGCTGTCATTTCCCCCTGGATGTGCTGAAGTTGGTGGTTAAGGTGTTACGCTGAGTGGATGAGGAGGTGGTAGATGAGGAGGAAGGGCAGTAGGAAGAGGAGGCAACAGGAGGCAAAGACAAATGCCCTGCAATCCTGGGTGGCGGAAGGACATGCGCCAAATGACTAGCCGCCTCAGTCCCACCCATCACTACATTTGCCCAGTGTGCAGTTAGCGAGATATAGCGTCCCTGCCCGTGCTTACTGGTCCATGTATCAGTGGTTATGTGGACCTTGCCACAGATGGCGTTGCGCAGTGCACACTTGATCTTGTCCCCGACTTGTTCGTGCAGGGAAGGAATGGCTTGCCTGGAAAAGTAGTGGCGGCTGGGCACCACATACTGTGGGACAGCCAGCGCCATCAGGTTTTTAAAACTGTCCGTGTCCACCAGACGGAATGACAGCATTTCAAAGGCCATGAATTTGGAAATGCTGGCATTCACGGCCAGGGATCGCGGGTGGGTAGGGGGGTACCTCCTCTTTCTCTCCAGTGTTTGGGAGATGGAGAGCTGTAAGCTTCCATGGGACCCTTTGGAAATGCTTGGGGACGGTGGCGGTGCTGTCACATGCTCTGTTTGCTGGGTGACAGGTGACACTGTCACTGTAGAGGTGGAGGAAGAGGCCGAGGCAGCAGCAGAAGAGGAAGCAGGAGGAGGCCGAGACCTTTCTTGGATTTTGAGGTAATTATTCCAATGCAGCTTGTGCCTTGAATTTAGATGCCTGATCATGCAGGTTGTGGTCAGGTTTAGAACATTTATGCCTCAGCTCAGGCTATCATTGCACAGCTTGCAAACCACTCGTGTCTTGTCGTCAGCACATTGTCTGAAGAACTGCCACACGGGGGAACACCTTTGAGCTGCCTTTGGTGTGCTAGGTCCCTGGTTGCGGCGGGTAGTAGCAGGCCTACTGTCTAGGGGACGCTCGCTCCGCTTTTGCAATCTGCTTCCTCTTTTGCTGTGCTGGTGCCTCTGTGCGACCACCACCTCTTCCTCCAAACTGCACACGTCACTCGCATGACCCTCATTCCATGTGGGGTCTAGGACCTCATCATCCTCCTCCCCATCATCTTCCACCCACCCTTCACCACTGCCCTCCTTGTCAGTCTGCACACTGAGGAAAGCTGCAGCAGTTGGCACCTGTATTTCGTCATTATCAGAGACGTGCTGCGCTGGTGTTTCCATGTCCTCATCCTGCAACAGAAGTGGTTGGGCATCGGTGCACTCAATGCCTTCCAATTCTGGGGCAGGGCTATGTGGATGGCCCACGAAAAGCATACTAGGAGAATCATCAAAAAGCATAAGTCTCTTGCATGACTTGGGGCTAAGACAGCTTGGCTAATTTACAAGGGGCTGAGGGGAAAGACAGATGGCCATGGGGTTCAGGTGCCAACTCTGAGCTTTCATCAAGGGAGCTGGAAGGAGACAATGTGAAGGAACTGGAGGCATTGTCAGCCACCCAATCTACTATCGCCTGTACTTGTTTTGGCCTCACCATTCGTTGAGCGGCATTTGGGTCTAACATATAACATTGAAGGTTCTGTCGGCTACTTGCACCTGAGGAAGGTGTTTCACTCGTGCGTGTAGCTGGCACAGATCGACCATGTCCTCTCCTTCCAACAGGGGCTTCACCAACACCAGCAGCACCAGCAGCACCATGACCACGTCCCTTATTTGTCGATCTCCTCATTCTGCCCGCGAATGTACTTTGTAGCACTATTTAAGTATTTATTAATACAAAAACAATTAATAATAAATTCTTCTTCTTCTACAGGAGCAGCAGGAACCTCTCCCTATAGAACTAGGAGATGATTTTAGAACAATAATCTGTCCCTTACAGCAACAACAGGAACCTGTCCCTATAGGAGTAGGCAATGATTTTAGAACAATTATCTGTCCCTCTAAGCAGTAGACTCTACCTAGTCCAGTCAGATCGTTCTGTATTGCAGGATGAGATCTGCAATAGACTCTACCTAGTCCAGTCAGATCATTCTGTAATGCAGGATGAGATCTGCAATAGACTCTACCTAGTCCAGTCAGATTGTTCTTTAATGCAGGATGAGATCTGCAATAGACTATACCTAGTCCAGTCAGATCGTTCTGTAATGCAGGATGAGATCTGCAATCTGTCCCTCAAAGCAGATCGTTCTGTAATGCAGGATGAGATCTGCAATCTGTCCCTCAAAGCAGATCGTTCTGTAATGCAGGATGAGATCTGCAATCTGTCCCTCAAATCAGATCATTCTGTAATTCAGGATGAGATTTGCAATCTGTCCCTCAAAGCAGTAGTAGTAGTCTCTACCTAGTCCACAATCAGATTGATGAGATGTTATATTGTATATATCTGCAATCTGTCCCTCACAGAGCCGGCAGCATCCTCTCCCTACACTAGTCAGAGTCTCAGAGAGCATGTGACTGCAGCACTAAGTGACTCCAGCTTATATAGAGGCTGGGTCACATGATGCACTGGCCAATCACAGCCATGCTATTAGTAGGCATGGCTGTGATGGCTTCTAGGGAAAACCAGTGAAACGCTTGTTGATTGGCTGCCCTGCAGCTATTCAACATGCATGATAAAATACCAGAGCCCAGAACCCCAACCCAGACTTTTTCTCAAACGTTCGGGTTCGGGAAACGGACACCCGAAAGTTCGGTACGGACCCGAACTTTACAGTTCTGGTTCGCTCAACTCTAGTTATAACATTTTTCGTTAAGGAACATGTACATTCCGGTCACCTTATTCACCTCATTTGTCACCCCTCCCTGTTCCAGTCTTAGTTCTGCAGTATAGCAGATTAGGGGCTAACATCAAGTCAAAATCCGGTATTTACAATACATACATACAACATACATTTAATAATAGAGGTAATGAATTATGATACATACAGTACATACAGTAAGTGCTTTCATTGGTGTATGATGCCATGTTCTCTAAACCTTCTTGTGAATCAAAAACAGCTCTTATTATGGCAATAAAATATTAATTCATATAGCCTTTTCTGGGGCTGCCAAGTAAAATTCATGCACAGGGTGCCATTTATATAAGTATCAGGGCAATTTGTAAGCATTGTATATTTTGTGTTATTTTATAATTCAGACCCTTTTTACATTTTATTTTTAGATAACTGTATGACTATGAACAATATATTTGTGTTTTTGGATTTTGAAATTCACAAAAAAAAGGAACTGAACAAGTCATATAGAGATTATTTTGCACCATCTGTCTTGTGTCAGGAGGTCACTACAAGTGTCATTCTGTTTGCTGTCAGCTGTCAAACTACAAGATTGGTGGCTAAAATGGGTTATATAACAATAGCAATTTGACCTATCCGTGTAATGCAGTGGTTCAGCATATCTTAAACATCGTAAGGTTTCAGTTAAAGATAAGTCACCATATTAAAATTCTCTTTTTGTGAACTCTAACATCTGTTTTGGATGGTATAAAGAGTAACATTGTTTTTTTTTTTTTTATGAAAATGTTTTTATCTCCTGCAAATAGAAACATTAGAATTAACTAAAAGCTAACAATTCCACAACAAAAAAAAAACCCAACAAATCACATATACAGTACAGTCTGTAGTATTAATTAAATCTGGAAAATCCTATAAAGATTACCTAGTGAAAACATTTGTTTGGATCTCTTGTACCATTAAAATCTGGAAAATCACATAATAATTATCGAATAACCTTTCAAATTGTACAAACTCTGAATTTTATGGTTCTATTTACAGTAAATCTGAAAATTCATATACCAACTACCTAGTAATAGCTCAAAATAAAAAAATTGCAGTGCCCTGAACATCAAAAGTTCAGCATAGCATAAAGAGGCAATGATAATAATAATAATACTTATAAACTCTTATTAACACCCAGTGCTTGTATGTGAACAAAGCATAACATAGCAAACATAGCTCCCCAGATGAGAAATGAAAGAGACAAAATGCTCCAATAGTGTAAAACCATTACCCACTCACTTTATTAAAAGCATCAAAACTACTTACAACATATATAAAAGCAAAGCATGTGCTTTTCTTTTATATACTTTAGTTTTAATGCTTTTACTAATGTGAGTGTGTGAAGGTTTTACACTATTGGAGCCTTTTGTCTCATTTTTCATTTCTCATTTGGGGGAGCCATGTTTGCTGCATGGGTTGCAGCTGACGGACCAGGTGATCTACTATGTATATAGAGTGCAACATTTCGATCTATTATAAGAGAGCCATGTCTATTTGGTGAGTTTCTGCCTATACTGGGTGGAGCACACTAAGATTTTTTGTGTTTATTTTAATTAAGTTTTGTAGGGCTTTTTGGACTTTTATTAAATGCAGTATCTCACAAAAGTGAGTACACCCCTCACATTTTTGTAATTATTTTATTATATCTTTTCATGTGACAACACTGAAGAAATGACACTTTGCTACAATGTAAAGTATTGAGTGTACAGCTTGTATAACAGAGTACATTTACTGTCCCCTCAAAATAACCCAACACACAGCCATTAATGTCTAAACCGCTGGCAACAAAAGTGAGTACACCCCTAAGTGAAAATGTCCAAATTGGGCCCAAAGGATCAATATTTTGTGTGGCCACCATTATTTCCAGCACTGCCTTAACCTTCTTGGGCATGGAGTTCACCAGAGCTTCCCAGGTTGTCACTGGAGTCCTCTTGCACTCCTCCATGATGACATCACAGAGCTGGTGGATGTTAGAGACCTTGCACTCCTCCACCTTCTGTTTGAGGGTGCCCCACAGATGCTCAATAGAGTTTAGGTTTGTAGACATGTTTGGTCAGTCCATCACCTTTACCCTCAGCTTCTTTAGCAAGACAGTGGTCATCTTTGGAGGTGTGTTTGGGGTCGTTATCATGTTGGAATACTGCTCTGCGGCCCAGTCTTCAAAGGAAGGGGATCATGCTCTGCTTCAGTATGTCACAGTACATGTTGGCATTCATGATTCACTGTAGCTCCCCAGTGCCGGCAGCACTCATGCAGCCCCAGACCATGACACTCCCACCACCATGCTTGACTGTAGGCAAGAGACATTTGTCTTTGTACTCCTCACTTGGTTGCCGCCACACACGCTTGACACCATCTGAACCAAATAAATGTATCTTGGTCTCATCAGACCACAGAACATGGTTCCAGTAATCCATGTCCTTAGTCTACTTGTCTTCAGCAAACTGTTTGCGGGCTTTCTTGTGCATCATCTTTAGAAGACACATCCTTCTGGGACAACAGCCATGCAGACCAATTTGATGCAGTGTGCTGCTTATGGTCTGAACACTGACAGGCTGACCCCCCCACCCCTTCAACCTCTGCAGTAATGCTGGCAGCACTCATACGTCTATTTTCCACAGACAACCTCTGGATATGACGCTGATCACATGCACTCAACTCCTTTGGTCAACCATGGCGAGGCCTGTTCTGAGTGTAACCCATTCTCTTAAACCACTGTATGGTCTTGGCCACTGTGCTACAGCTCAGTTTCAGGGTCTTGGCAATCTTCTTATAACTTAGGCCTTCTTAATGTAGAGCAACAATTCTTTTTTCAGATCCTCAGAGAGTTCTTTGCCATGAGGTGCCATGTTGAACTTCCACTGACCAGTATGAGAGAGTGAGAGCGATAACACCAAATTTAACACACCTGCTCCCCATTCACACCTGAGACCTTGTAACACTAACAAGTCATATGACACCGGGGAGGGAAAATGGCTAATTTGGCCCAATTTGGGCATTTTCACTTAGGGGTGTACTCACTTTTGTTGCCAGCGGTTTAGATTTTAATGGCTGCGTGTTGCGTTATTTTGAGGGGACAGCAAATTTACACTGTTGTGCAAGCTGTACACTCACTACTTTACATTGTAGCAAAGTGTAATTTCTTCAGTGTTGTCACATGAAAAGATATAATAAAATATTTACAAAAATGTATGGGGTGTACTCATTTTTGTGAGATACTGTATGCTTGGCTCACATATAAACACTGGGTGTTTAACTGCTTCCCGACCGCGCGCCGTCTTTTCACGGCGGCAGTCGGGGAGCTGGGCGCGAATCACCGTAAATATACGGCGATTCGCATTTTGGCCACCAGGGCCAAAGGAGTGTGGAGTGTGGAGTGTGGAGTGAGGAGTGTGCCCGCGGCTCGGGCGGACCCGATGTCCGCCGGCGAGCCGCGATGAGCGGCTACAGGGAAAAGAAGGGGAACCGCCGATGTAAACACGTCTGTGGGGCATGAGAGATCTACAGATCCCTGTCACTGGGATCAGTTAGATCTCTCATGCCCATGTTAGCCCAACCCCCCCACAGTAAGAACACACCCAGGGAACACAGTTAACCCCTAGCCCCCCCCCAGGTTAACCCCTTCACTGCCAATGACATTTATACAGTAATCAGTGGACATTTAAATTTCTGATCGCTGTATAAATGTCATTGGTCCCAAAAAAGTGTCAAAAATGTCCGACATGTCCGCCCCAATATCGCAGTACCGCTAAAAATCGCAGATCGCCGCCATTACTAGTAAAAAATAAAAAAAAATAAAAACCCCAGAAATTAATTCTCATCATCCGTAAACGCGGCCACTTTTGCGTAAACCAATCAATAAACGCCGATTGCGATTTTTTTTATCGCAAATATGAGGAAGAATATAAATCGGCCAAAAACTGTGAAAAAAAATGTTTTTTTATATTTTTTTTTTGGATTTGAATTTTAGCAAAATGTAAGAAATTTGGGATTTTTTTGCAAAATGGTCGCTCTTCTTTTGTTTATAGCGGCGATCAAAAATGACGCAGAGGCGATCAAATACCACCAAAAGAAAGCTCTATTTGTGGGAAAAAAAGGACGCAAATTTCGTTTGGGTACAACGTCGCACGACCGCGCAATTGTCCGTTAAAGCGACGCAGTGCCGAATCGCAAAAAGTGCTCTGGTCCTAAAGCTGCAAAACCTTCCAGGGCTGAAGTGGTTAATAAGAGTGTATTTATATTACTAATATAATTGCCTCTTTATGTTGTGCTGAGCCTTTTATGTTCATTGTTTTGTTGTTTTTATTATATTGTGACTGTGGTGGTACACATTTTTTGAAGCTAGAGGGATTTATTGTTATTGTAATCTGTATTTTGTTACTTTATAGTGAGTGTAGGGAGATTTGCATCTACCTAGTAACATTTCAATCTTTAAATTCTGTTTGCAATCTGTAGTAGACTTTTATTCAGTGCCAATTTGCAGTTCTGTAACCCAAACCCATTTTTATTTATCTCCGCAATTTCATATATGTTAAATAACATAAATAATTGTATTCTACAAAATTACCTTTTAATATATTGTACTTGTAGGCCTACGTAAAAATAAAAAAACAAGTATCAGCTCACAACCTTAACCTCTGTATCTCTTAAATTATTAAAAAGGCATGTACTACCTGCATTAATAGTTGTTAATAGTTTTTAGATTTTAGTTTTCGATTTAAATACACCCGCTTTTCTCAAATATATTAACCCTTTTACTTCCAACTTTGCTACTACTACAATTGGCAATTTGGGTTTAAAACAAGCTAAAAACTACAATAGTAGCTGCAAACTTGTTTGCAGTTCTTTTCTGTCATTTATATACTGTGTAGAAGTGATTAAGGTGGCTGTAAACCGTTTTCCACATTGGTGAAAAATTGCAACCCCCTTTTGGTCCCTGGTATTCAGAACTGTTTTAATAACCACATTCAGGAATAAGATCAGGATGAGAGCAGGGACCTCTTGTTCCTGTTCTACTTTGGGTAGACTCAAAGGAAGAACTAACAGGTCCCTGATGTCTCCCAGAGTCCTAAAAAATAATAATAATAAACTGATTAATATAATTCAAAAAACCTTAGGCCTTCCCACATTGGATGTAATCCAACAAATTACCACAGAAGTATAATAATTATGATTTTAATTTTAGCTGAATTAAGTTTCACTGTAAGTATTAAATGCTTTCTTTGTGCCCATCTAAATGACAGTTTTGAGAATCATCATTTGGTATGTGTAGCCTGGGTAAGGAGAATGTATCACTTCCCAATATATAGGTGGCAAATATATTAAAATATTGTGTTTTTTTGCTGATCTAGTAATACATGAAAGCATATGCCAGGGCAGATCCCTTACCAGACTGCCATAGATGTAAATTAATACATTTGGAACATGTTGTGCCAAGTAATATAAAAATGAAAGGTCAATCCAAATGTATGCTCTTCATTATGTGATGTTTAATCGATTATAAAGGACACCAATAGGCTTAGAAACACTTTTTTTACTATTTTGAACTTAAACTCATGTCATAACGTACGGGTGCGTTAACGGTTAATTTTATCACGTCACGACTTATCGTTTTTTTACGGGACCAGTATTTCCCCCATTTTGGAAGGTCTAGAATGCACCAATTTAATTCTACTATTTTAAGTGTATATTACCCGTTTACACTTTTTTTTTTAAAGATTCGGATAACCACAGGAAATATTAGCTAATTTGTAGTGTATTACTTCTCGTATGTAAACCTAACTGGAAAGTAAAAATATAATGAACCGTGTTGTACAAGGTTTACATAATTAA
>BLSH010316289.1:258925-291981 GCA_018402905.1 Glandirana rugosa | reverse complement strand
CAAAGCAGCGGTATGTGAAATCTCTAATTTCTGCTATCTGTCCTCAGAGCAACAGCACAGACAGCAGTAGTAAAGTAATCTATCTCAGGATGCAGGATCAGGTCTTAAAATGGCTAAAATCTGTCCCTCACGCCGTCAGCTACCTTTCCCTATACTAACCCAAGGAGCATGTGACTGCAGCACTGTGACTCCAGCTTATAAAGAGGCTGGGTCACATGATGCACCGGCCAATCACAGCCATGCCATTAGTAGGCATGGCTGTGATGGCTTCTAAGGGCAAACCAGTGAAACGCTTGTTGATTGGCTGCCCTGCAGCTTCTCAACACGTGGAGTAAAATAGCAGAACCCCGGACCGAACCCGAACGATTTTTGAAATGTCCGGGTCCGGGTCCGTTCCACGGACACCCTAAAGTTCGGTACGGACCCGAACGTTACAGTCCGGGTTCGCTCAACACTACTAGTAATACATGAAAGCATATACCAGGGCAGATCCCTTACCAGACTGCCATAGATGAAAATTAATACATTTGGAACATGTTGTGCCAAGTAATATAAAAATGAAAGGTCAATCCAAATGTATGCTCTTCATTATGTGATGTTTAATCGATTATAAAGGACACCAATAGGCTTAGAAATTTTTTTTTTCACATTTGCCCATTATATGTGAATTTTATCATCTTAATTTAACCACGTAAGATCTGGAAGGTTTTACCCCCTTTATGACCAGGGCATTTTTTTGCTATTCAGCACTGCACTATTTTAATTGGCAATTGCGTGGGCATGCAATACTGTACTCAAATTCAAGTTTTATCATTTTTTTCACAAAAATAGAGCTTTCATTTGAGGGCATTTGATCATTACTGGGTTTTAATTTTTTTGTGATATAAATAAAAAAAGACTAAAAATTTTTTTCAAAATATGTTCTACTTTCTGTCATAAAACATATTCAATAAAATCAAATTTCATAATAATTTAAGTCAAAATGTATTCTGCTTCATGTTTTTGGTACACTTTAAAACACTGCGAACAGGCAAAAAATTTGTGTGAACATGCAAACCCTATTAAAGTCAATGGGACATGAGCATGACAAAATAAAAAGTGCTAATTTTAAAGGCTTATATGCAAGTTATTGCTATAAAAAAGTGTATGGTGACCTGGGTACTGCCCTAGGGGAAATATATCAATGCAAAACTAAGTTTTTAACGCTATTGTTTTTTCAGGAGAAGTGATTTTAATAATGATTAAAGTGAAAAAATAAAAATGAAATATTCCTTTAAATATCATGCCTGGGGGTCCCCTTAGTCTGCCTGTAAAGTGGCGTATCTGTGTGATGTTCAGAACAGTGCCTCTGCAAAATGACATTTCTAAAGAAAAAAGTCTTTGAAACTTGCCCGCGGCTGTAATGTATTGCCGGCTCCCGGCAATGAAGATAAAAAATCACTAAAAAAAATCCATAGTGCCCCCCCCCCCCAGTTCATACCAGGCCCTTCAGGTCTGGAATGGATTTTAAAGGGAACTCCACATCAAAACTTTTTAAAAAATTGTCATGGGGTCCCCCTAAAATCCATACCAGACCCTTATCCGAGCATGCAGACTGGCCGGGCAGGATGGGGGGATGAGCAAGTGCCATACCAGGCCATATGTCCTCAACATGGGGGGGTGGGTGCTTTGGGGCAGTGGGGGCTCTGCGCCCCCACCCCAAAGCACCTTGTCCCCATGTTGTTGTGGACAAGCGCCTCTTCCCAACAACCCTGGGCTGTGGTTATCATGGTCTGCGGGCTTATTGGAATCTGGAAGACGCTTAATAAATAAACAGCTCTGTCTTCTCCCTGATCCATCTTCTCCTGATGCCGTCTCTCCCACTGTCATCTCTCCCGGTGCAGTCTTCTCCCCAAGCTGTCTTCTTCTTTGCCGCCACTGCCTTCTTCCTTGCTGTCAGTTACCTGCTGAAAACAAAAAAGATGCTCTTCTCCTGATGCTGTCTTCCTCCGTTGTGATGTCCCCCGCATTCTGACAGCTCTTATGCAGCCATGGGGTGTGGCGATCCGATGATATCACCCGGAGAGCCCACCCCCTTGTGACGTCACACGGCTACATAAGAGGTGTCAGATAGTGGGAGACGTCACAACGAGGAGGAAGACAGCACCAATAGAAGAGCGTCTTTTTAGTTTTCATTGGGTAACCGCCGGTGAGGAGGAGGAAAGTGGCAGCGAGAAAGAAGACAGCAGCGCGGGAGAAGATCGCACTGGGAGAGACTGCACCAGGGGAAGATGGATCAGGGAGAAGACGGATCAGGGAGAAGACAGAGCTATTTTTTTAATAAAGGACTTGTCAAGAACTGACTCTTTTTTTACATTTAACAGCTTTTTTTGGTGAATGGGTAGGGGTACCTGATACCCATTCACATGGGGTGGGATCTGGGGGCTTCCAGATTACGATAAGCCCCCCGCCAGCAGACCCTGACAACCACTGGCCAGGGACCCAAAGCACCCTCCCCATGTTGAGGGTATGTGGCCTGGTATGGTTCAGGAGGGGGGAGGCCGCTCACTCGTCCCCCCTATCCTGACCTTCCAGGTTGCATGCTCAGAAGGTCTGGTATGGATTTTGGGGGGACCCCATGCCATTTATTTTACATTTTGGCATGGGGTTTCTCTTAAAATCCATACCAGACCTGAAGGGCCTGGTAAGGATTTTGGGGGACCCCACGCCATTTTTTTTAAAAAAATTGGTGCGGGGTTCCCCTTAAAATCCATACCAGACTTGAAGGGCCTGGTATGGATTTTGGGGGGGACCCCATGTCATTTTTTTTTTTGCAAATTTTGGTGTGGGTTTCCCCTTATCCACTTTAATAGAGTGGGTTATATATACTACACTGACTGTACTATATATTCTCCACTGTATTATATATACTACAATGACTGCACTATATACTCTCCACTGTATTATATATACTACGCGGACTGCACTATATACTCTGAACTGTATTATATATAGTACACGGACTGCACTATATACTTTGAACTGCATTATATATAGTGTACGGACTGCACTATATACTCTGAACTACATTATATATACTATACAGACTGCACTATATACTCTGAACTGTATTATATATACTATGGGGACTGCACTATATAAAATTGTAATTATGCCCTAGTCAAACAGGTTCAGAAAATGACGACGTCTGTTAATGACGAAACGTACGTCGGGAGGAAGTGCTGACGTCACCGCTTAGTTTTACTGCTGGCTTTTATGTACACGTGTTTTCATCTGCTTGTGAGTAGTTTTAAATCTTTATCAATAAATGATCCAAATGATATTGCGCAATGTGGCTTCTCCTTTGTCTTAACATGCTGGGCTGGTGACTCGCTGGATGTGGCATGATTGGTGGAGACACTTATTAATTCCTGATTGAGGTGCACATTGGATGGTGTCACTGATAATTTGCTGAGGAGGGAGGTATCTGTTATCAAGGAGAACATCCAGATACCACAGGCAATTTGATTCATCATGCTGATTACTATATTACCATACGCTTTTGATTCTACAGTCTGGTAAGCCTTTATCATACTGGTGGTGGATCACGGATTGCAGTTTTGCAGCACTTCGGGTGAATACTTCATTTACAGAGGAGTTTAGGTGGTGCCACACCTTCATTTATACCTGATTGCTCAACACATACTCTCTGCCATTTGGAGATAGAGTGCACAGAGCAGCCCTTTGTTTATTTGTATTTTGATACTGATTGGGTATTTGGCTGCTGCTTACATCTGGAAGTAGCGTGGTGTTGTTTTTCTGCTTTTAGTCAGAAAATGGGCCTTGGGTGTTGGTGGTGCATGAACACTGTAACCCCTCACAGTTACTCTTGTTGGGTGCAGGAATGGTGTTGCAGAGTATGATTGCTGGGTGCAGCGGAGTCGATTCAGATCAGACGTTGTGGAGTAACAGGAACTGGCTTCTTTATTGGAACATAACCACAACAGCAAAGATGTCACCTCACATGGTGACTAATACAGACAGGAAAAAGAAACTAACAAGTACAGCACAATGTACAGGAAATACAACACATCATAAAAGAAATGCATAGCATATCACTGAGCATTAGCGACATCTAGTGTCCTAATTGTGAACTGCAGTCAATAGGCTAAGCTGAAAGTTGTTGTATCTCCAACACCCCTTCTCAACAGCTAAAGGCTTAGTCTGTTAAACCCATCTTCTTTGTAAGCCTTGAGTGTCTTTCAGCAGTCAGGGGCTTTGTAAGGATATCTGCTGTCATATCCTCGGTTGGGCAATAAAGTAACTCAAGAAGACCTTGCTCTTGAAGATCCCTAAGAAGGTGGAACTTCAAGTCAATGTGCTTGGTTCTTGAATTAACTCCTTCCATGTGCGCAACTACAAGGCATCCTTGATTGTACTCATAGATTTCTGTTGGTCTCAACTGTGGTTGACCCAAGTCTGTTAATAGCTGTCTCAGCCATACAACTTCTTGGCTTGCCTGCGCTACTGCAACGTATTCTGCTTCAGTAGACGACAGTGTAACAGAGAGTTGCTTTTTACTAGTCCAACTGATGGCACCTCCTGACAGAAAAAATAAGTAGCCACTGGCAGATTTTCTGTCGCTGGTGTCTCCTGCACAGTCAGCATCCACATATCATATTAAGGTACTTTCATCACTTGCTGGTAACTTTAACTTGTAGTGTAAGGTCCCTTTAAGATAGCGAATGACTCGCTTTACAGCATTCCAGTCCTTTTGACTTGGCATCGAAACCTTTCTGCATAGGATTCCAACAGTTGCTGCAATGTCCCGCCTTGTAGCAGTGGTAAGGTACAGCAATTTCCTTATTGCTTTCCTGTATTGAATATTAGCAGGTAATGGGTTATCTTGGCAAATCATCTCCTTTAGGTAGTTGGTTTCCATGGGAGACTTTACTGGTTTGGCATCTTCCATTCCAAATGTTTCAATTATTTGTTGTATTTTATGTCTTTGGTTCAGGAGGAAGCTGCCATCTTCCTCTTTCTCGATCTGGATGCCGAGGTAATTATTTATGTTACCAAGGTCTTTGGTGTCAAATTGCTGATTTAGTTTTTTCCAGTATTTCTGCTTCATCCCTTTCTTGCTCAAAGCAAATCAGGATATCGTCCACATAAATAAGCATATAGACCCATCTGTTTGTCAATTTCTTTGTGTATAAGCAAGGGTCTGCTTTACTCCTTAGAAAGTTTTGATGTGTAAGCACTTCATTTATTTTTATATTCCACACTCTGGCTGCTTGCTTTAGACCATATATACTTCTGCGAAGTTTACACACTAAGTCTGGCCTTTGTTCGTCTTTGAACCCTGGCGGCTGTTCCATGTAAATTTCTTCTGTTAACTCGCCATGTAGAAACGTGGTTTTCACATCAAAATGTTTCACTTGCATTTTCCTTGTGGCCAAGGAGGATGTATACCAGCGCAATGTGAACCGTGGACCAGGGGTCAGACAGAAAAGCTATGCTGTAAGCGTTTATGTGCAATTATGAGCTGGGTGGGGAGACCATATATGTTAATGGTATGTGTGTGGAGGGTCCATGGGTGGGGACATCCATAATTTAAAAGATGATGGTGAAAAGCAATGGTGTGGTTAACCAAGGGTGGATAAAACAGTTTCCCAATCCAAAACCAATAAACAATGGGAGAAAATCAAAACAAATACTAAACCACATAACCATAATCCACGTGGAATCTCATAAGAACCATAATAAAAACCATAATAAAAACCATAAAAAAGAGTCTTAATAGCAAAGTCCTTGGTAATGCCGAGGGTACCTGTCCTGCAAAGGGCTGCAACTGTTTGAAGTAAACAGAACTTCTGTGTGATGAGAGGGAAAAAGAAAAACAGATGCGCCTCTAAGAGTGACATTATAAAATCAAAGGGTTTATTAAATGACATAAGGCTACTCACAAAAGTGGTAGGAGACTGCGCATTGCAGTGTAAGCCACTGCTGGCTTCTTTGTTCTTTTACGGCCTGAAGAAGGGGCGGAGCCCCGCAAACGCGTTGCCGTTACTGTGGTTACCCCGCCTGCAGGAACCGGAACTGGTAGCTTCGGACCGCTGTCTCCGGAGAAGGAATCCCCGGGACCCACCGAAGGACCCTCCTCCCCCAGCACAGCTGGCTCCGGATGCTCCACCACCCCAGCCCAGTAGGACTTCCACAAAGAAGCCAGCAGTGGCTTACACTGCAATGCGCAGTCTCCTACCACTTTTGTGGCCTTATGTCATTTAATAAACCCTTTGATTTTATACTGTCACTCTTAGAGGCGCATTTGTTTTAATTTTTCCCTATTTTCCTTGTGGCGGCTAATGTCAGTAAAGTCTGTATTGTAGTGTGCTTTACTACTGGTGCAAACGTCTCTCTCTCCTCTGTATTTTTGAGAATAACCCTTGGCTACTAGTCTTGCTTTGTATCGTTCAATTGTGCCATCTGCATTGTATTTCACTTTAAAAGACCATTTACAGCCTATGGCTTTCCTTCCGGATGGTAGTTCTGTAAGTGTCCATGTTTTAGTGTCATGCATGGATTTTATCTCTTCCTCAGCAGACTTTATCCATTAATTGCTTCTTGTTCTGAAAGCTGAGATATGTCTTCCCAGGTTGCAGGTTCGTTTATACTGGCATTACTTACTTTGTATGAGAGACATACGGGTGGTTTACCTTTGTTTTCTCTTGTTGAACGTCTCGGTTTTGTGTCTGAGCCTTCTTGTGTCTGCTCTTCAGTACTGATAGAGTCTGCACTCGCTTAAACTGTTTGTTCAGTAGGTACAGAGATGGGCTGGTCAATGTCATTTTTCTCTTCTGTTCTTGCTTCTACTGTTGTCATTACATTGTCTCTTAAATCTTCAACAAATGTTATGCTGTTGCTAATGGTAACCTTGTTCGTTTTGGGATTTAGGATTCTGTAACCCTTGACATTGTCACTGTATCCAACGAAGATACCTTCAAATGCTCTATTTTGGAGTTTGGTGCGTTTTTCTTCAGGTATGTAGGTGAATGCTTTGCATCCAAAAACTCTTAGGTGTTTTACACTTGGCTTCTCATTGTGCCATGGTTCATATGGAGTTTTCTCCACTGTTCTGGAAAGAAGTCTGTTCTGCAAATATGTAGCTGTCATAGCTGCCTCACCCCAGTATTTTTGTGGTAGTCCAGAGTCTGTCAGTATACATCTGATCATTTCAGTCAGAGTTCTGTTCTTTCTTTCAGCTACTCCATTTTGTTCTGGTGTGTATGGGACTGTCTTTTGATTTTCTATTCCATTCTACTTTAAGTACTCTTGTATCTTACATCCTGTGAATTCACCTCCATTATCGCTCCGAAGTATGAGAGGCTTCCTCTGAAACTTGTTACTTTTTTATATAGTCTTGTATTTTCTCAAAAACTTCACTCTTGTGTTGCATTAGGTAGGTGACTGTGTATCTTGAATAGTCGTCTATGAAAGTCACTATGTACCTGTTGCCTCCACTTGTAGGTGGGTTTAGGGGACCACACACATCACTGTGAACTAAGTCAAGTGGTCTTGAAGTTCTCTTCTGACTGACTTTGGGAAGTGTTGCTCTTGTAGCTTTGGATTTGATGCAACATTCACACTTAACAGTAACTGGACAAGGGGATATTGTTAGATCCCTTGTCAGATTCCTCCTCTGTAGTTCCTGTATGCATTCTGGGTGTCTGTGACCTAGATGTCTGTGCCATATATGTATATAGTCATTGTGCTTGTGTGTACATAGTCTCACCTTTTCCTTCACCGTGTGGAGGTGATATAGATGATCATCCAGCTTGGCACCTGCTATTGTCTGTTTGCTGTTTAAAATAGAACACTTGTCACCTTGGAATTTTACAGTGAGTCCTCTGGCTGTTAGACGCTTCACAGATAAGAGTCCTCCTTCTAGATTAGGAACATAAAGCACATCTTTCACTGGTATAGCTAAATTGTGTCCCACATCATCAGGGCATACAAGGGGTCCATGTCCATATCTTTCTATATGCATTTTGCTTCCATCTGCAAGATAAATAGTTTCTTTGTTGTTCAGATTATGTTCTGTGAAAAAACTTCTATCACTCGTCATGTGATTGATTGCCCCCGAATCGATGCACCAGCTTTGACATTTATGGTTGCCTGTCGCTTTAAATGTGGCATTCCACTTTCCTTCCCATGGATCATTGATTGTGGCTTTGACTTTTTGTTTGGCATAAGAGGGACGCTGTCTCATTTGCTCTGCTTTCCATATAGTACAGTCTTTCTTTATGTGTCCCTGTTTGTGGCATCTGAAACACACTCTGGTCTCTTTCCTGTGTAACCTTGCGTCTGTAGCTTTAAGAGCAGTTGTGGTGTCGGTTTCTGTGGAGTCATGCACTAATTCCTTTCTTCTCTGATACTCATATATGAGCCTGGTTTTTACGAATGCTAGCGTCAGATCCGTCTCAGGTCGTGTCTCCAGTGCATTGATCAGTGCAGTATATGTATCGGGCAAACTGCATAACAACATGGCTGCAGCGTGACTGTCTGTTATATTCTCCCCGATTTATCTGAGTTGTGCAATCATTTCCAGCATTGCGCTTATATGCTCCTGCATGTCCTGTTCTCTAAGTCTCATTTTATAAAGTTTCCGCAGCAGAAACAGCTTGCTGTTTAAACTGGATCTTTCATGCAGTCTTTTCAGTACATCCCACATGCCTTTCGCTGTGTCCTCATGGCGTATATGAATGAGCTGATCATCCTCCACTAGTAAGCTTATGGTGGCCCGTGCCTGTCTGTTTTTCTTGTCCCAGTCCTGATTATTATCCTGTGGCCTCTCTGTGGTGGTAACCTCCCACAAATCATCTCTAGATAATAGTATTTCCACTTTAAACTTCCATAGCTGATAATTGTCATTGTTCAGCTTGGCCACTGAGTTTAAGCTCTGAGTTTCTGGCCATTTCCCCTCCTTTATATATGAATAGTCTTACTTGTCTATAGGAGATGTCACTGGAAAACTTCCTTATATCGATCTCCGCATCAGCCACACTGTCTCCCGTTCGAGGCTTTGTTCTGCCTGGGCCGCACATGGTCATATATATATATATTTATACACCGCCTGAAGTGCATTATATATTGTACATTGCCGAATGCTCTCTATATATAGTCTCCACTGAATGCACTGTATATATACAGTATCTCACAAAAGTGAGTACACCCCTCACATTTTTTAAATATTTTATTATATCTTTTCATGTGACAGCACTGAAGAAATTATACTTTGCTACAATGTAAAGTAGTAAGTGTACAGCTCATATAACAGTGTAAATTTGCTGTCCCCTCAAAATAACTCAACACACAGCCATTAATGTCTAAACCCCTGGCAACAAAAGTGAGTACACCCCTAAGTGAAAATGTCCAAATTGGGCCCAAATAGCCATTTTCCCTCCCCAGTGTCATGTAAGTTCAACATGGCATCTCATGGCAAAGAACTCTCTAAGGATCTGAAAAAAAGAATTGTTGCTCTACATAAAGATGGCCTAGCCTATAAGAAGATTGCCAAGACCCTGAAAATGAGCTGCAGCATGGTGGCCAAGACCATACAGCGGTTTTAACAGGACAGGTTCCACTCAGAACAGGCCTCGCCATCAGGGCCGTCTTTAACACAGGGCAAAAGAGGCAGCTGCCCTGGGCCCTGTCATTGTTGAGGAGCCCAAAGCAGCTGCCGATTAAGCCTGTGCTGCCTGTAAATTGGGAGCACTACTAGCACTGCAAAGTGACTGGGTATACGACAGGAGACAGGCAACATTGTACTATTCCCCAGCTAGCAGGGAGCGGGCAGGACCAGGAACTCCAGTGACTCTCTGACCCCTCCCCATGTAGCCTGCATGTATGGGACTCGGGAGGCCGCAGGGTAGGAGATGAAATGGGAGTGGGAGGAAGTGGCAGCTGGCAGTGGTGAGAGCCAGAGGCTTTGGAGCTGGGATCAGAGTTGGAGGGAGCAGGTTCCCACAGTGCTGAGCGGATGGTGAGCATGGCTGGCCAGGACCAGGTAGGTCCTTCTCCCCAAATAGTCTGCCTGTGAGTGTGGACTAAATCCTGAGCATGAACCACCAGTGGGGCTGGCACATCTTGCACACATAGACGTAGTGAAATGCAACACTGCATCATGAGCTTCCTTTAGGCCTGGTTCTAATCTATGCAGGTTTGCGGCCCGCGGCGCTGGGACAGCAGTCCATTTATTTGAATGGGCTGCCATGCCTGCATTTCCCGCAGAGAAAACGTACATGCAGCATTTTAAAAATGCAGTGACCATGACATCGCATGGCACTTTTTGCACCATGCAATTTCCCTGCAGGTCCTGCATCCACAAATGCACTGCATTTTTAGATGCGTGGGGGTGCCATTAAGAATGAATGCCAGCCATTGTGTTTTTTAAACAGCAGCATGTGCAGGAATCTCAGCAATTCCTACACCCGCAGTCAAAACGTAATGCTGTTTAAAAACACGTGGGGCTGCAAATCATTCTTAATGGCACCCCCACACATCTAAAATTGCGGTGTAGATGTGGGAACCACAGGGAAATCGCAAAGTAGAAAAACTGCTGTATTTTTCTGTGGGAAAGGCAGCCACAACAGCCCATTCAAATGAATGGGCTGCCATGCCTGCACAAACGTGGGCCACAAACCCGCATAGATGTGCCCCAGGCCAAAAGCGGTAGTAAAATAATTTTTTTTAAATGAAAAAGCTGGACCCCCCGCAGGTTTAACCATTTGCCTACTGGGCACTTTCACCCCCTTCCTGCCCAGGCCAATTTTCAGCTTTCAGCGCAATCACACTTTGAATGACAATTGCTCGGTCATGCAGCACTGTTTCCATATGATATTTTTATCATTTTTTTTCACATAAATAGAGATTTCTTTTGGTGGTATTTAATCACCACTGGGTTTTTTATTTTTTGACAAGCAAAAGATAAAAGACCAAAAATTTTTAAAGAAAAAAAAATTTTCTTTGCAAACAGGTATTTTAGCTTCTTGCCTGATGTGCGCTGATGAGGCGGTACTGATGGGCACTGATAGGTTGCACCAATGGGCTGAACTGATGGGTACTGATAGGCAGCACTAATGAGGAGGCACTGATAGGCAGCACTGATGGGCGCCATTGGGGCTGCACTGATAATCAGGAACACTGATGATCAGTGCCCTTATCAGTGCAGATGTCCCCTTTCACACAAGCTGGTTATCGGCTCTCTCCGCTCCATGCACTGTGACAGTGTGAGGAAAGCAATGCCGATAACTGCCAAGTATGTTTACATCATGATCAGCTGTGATTGGACACAGCTGATCATCTGCTAAAGAGCTGTTGTGATTGGCTCTTTACCCCGATCTGTAATGAGCTGTGTCATAAGGACACAGTGATCACAGAGCGCACTGGATGTGATCATCAGTTTTGGGAGGATGCCAATAGATGCTCTCCCAGAATTGGATGACTGCACTGAAACCATCATTCGACTAGAGCGTTGTTGGCAAATGGTTAAGTCATAATGCACTAGTATCCCTTTTCTTCCATTCTTCCTTCCTTCTCTATCTTCAGCCACTTGAATGGCCAGGCTGTGTTGACATCACTCATGCGTATGCACACGGGAGTCACATCACAGCTGCACACAAAGCAGGCCGGGCCATAAATGTGATGTAAGCTGCGCATGTGCGGCTCATATCACATTATCACTGACAAGCAGGGGGGACATTTATAACAGAAGAGACCACTAGGGTTATAAACACCTCAGTACCCCCCTCATGCCCAAGCCAATTTTCAGCTTTCAACACTGTCAGGCTTTTGGTGCCATTTAAAGTGGTTGTTAACCGTTGATCATGCTGCGATTGACAGCTCCCGCGCGCATGACATCACGCGACTCCTGGCCAGTCACAGAACAGGAGTCCGCGCCCCCAGAAGGAAGAGGGGCAGAAGATGGATGCGGCCTGAAGTGGGGACATTGCGGGCTTCCAATGCAGGTAAGTGCCACATAATGGGTTAATATGCGATGTATACTAGCTAGAGTTGAGCGGACACCTGGATGTTCGAGTTCGTCGAGTTCGGCCGAACCTCATGAAAACGTTTGGCACCGAACTTGATCCGAACTTGACCCTGGACACCGAAACCCATTGAAGTCAATGGTGACTCGAACTTTTGGGCACAAAAATGGCTGTAAAAAAGTCATGGAAAGGGCTAGAAGGCTGCAAAAGGAAACAAAATGGGTATAAGAGTAGGACAAGTGCCCTGCAAACAAATGTGGATAGGGAAATAACTTAAAATCACATAAAAAAAATAAAAATGGGAGGAGGAGGTGGATGTGGAGTAGGAGCCTAGAGGTTGACTAGGCCGTGACTGTGGCAGTGTAGGTGGACGTGGCCGTGGTGGAGGAGGAGGTAGCCAACACTGTTTTTTTGTTTGTTTTTTTTCTTTTTAGAATTATTGAGACATATTCAAAAAAAAAAAAAAGGAGACCAATGGCTGTGTGAGGCCGGTCTAAATGTCTATTCTGCACAAGGTACAGACAAGTCTTGTGGGATCCATGCCTGGTTCATTTTAATAAAGGTTAGCTTCTCCAAGGCTGCGCTTGTCTGTGATAACGCCCCCTGCCGTGCTAAACACACGTTCAGACAATACACTGGCTTCAGGGCAGGCCAGCACCTCCAAGGTATAAATGGCAAGCTCAGGCCATGTGGCCAATCTGGAGACCCAGAAGTTGAATGGGGCAGACCCATCAGTCAGTACGTGTAGGCGTGTGCGCGCATACTCTTCCACCATGTTGCTGAAATGCTGCCTCCTGCTAAGACGTTGCCTATCAGCTGGTGGTGCTGTTTGTGGTGGCGTGCTGCTGACAAAGTTTTTCCACATTTTGACCATGCTAACCCTGCCTTCTGTGGTGCTGGCAGTGCCACAGCTGCGTTGGCGACCTCTTCCTCCTCCTCTGCCTTCGCCTTGTGCCTCCACTGAGCCCCCGGTGTCATTTGGGAATGCCCTCAGCAGTCTACTAGAGTGCGCTTGTAGTTGCGCATCTTCCGATCACACTCCAGTGAGGGAATTAAGGATGGCACGTTGTCCTTGTAACGGGGATCCAGCAGGGTGGCCACCCAGTAATCAGCACAAGTTAAAATGTGGGCAACTCGGCTGTCGTTGAGCAGGCACTGCAGCATGTAGCCGCTCATGTGTGGCAGGCTGCCCAGAGGTAAAGACAAGCTGTCCTCTGTGGGAGGTGTATCATCTGTGTCCTCCGTATTCCCCCAGCCACGCTCCAGTAATGCCCACGAGCTGCATTGGGTGCCACCCTGCTGTGAACACAGTTTCTCCTCCTCCTCCTCCTCATCATCCTCGTCCTCCTCATTCTCCAGAACTGTCCCCTGGCTTGAAAATTTTTTACCTGGCCTATGCTGGTGCAGGAACCCACTCTCCGAGCCACTTGTGAATGACTGGCCTGATAACCATGGAAATGACCCCATTTCCTCCTCCTCCGATAATCTCTCCCTCAGAGCACCAACAGGAACCTCTCCCTTATGCAGTAGTAGATGGTTTTAGAATGATAAACTCTCCCTCAGAGCACCAACATGAACCTCTCCCTAATGCAGTAGTAGACAGTTTTAGAACGATAAACTCTCCCTCAGAGCACCAACAGGAACCTGTCTCCAATGCTGTAGTAGATGGTTTTAGAATGATAATCTCTCCCTCAGAGCACCAACAGGAACCTGTCCCTAATGCAGTAGTAGATGGTTTTAGAATGATAATCTCTCCCTCAGAGCACCAACAAGAACTAACCCTAATGCAATAGTAGATGGTTTTAGAATGACAATCTCTCCCTCAGAGCACCAACAGGAACCTCTCCCTAATGCAGTAGTAGGTGGTTTTAGAATGATAATCTCTCCCTCAGAGCACCAACAGGAACCTCTCCCTAATGAAGTAGTAGATGGTTTTAGAACGATAATCTCTCCCTCAGAGCACCAACTGGAACCTCTCCCTAATGCAGTAGTAGATGGTCTCAGAACGATAATCTCTCCCTCAGAGCACCAACTGGAACCTCTCCATAATGCACTATAAGATGGTTCTGAACGCTAATGTCTCCCTCACAGCACAGACAGGAACGTCTCCCTAATGCACTGTAAGATGGTTCTGAACACTAATGTCTCCCTCACAGCACCGCAATGAAGGTCTCCTTAATGCAGTCTGAGATGGTTGTGAACGCTAATCTTTCCCTCACAGCACCGCCATGAAGCTCTCCCTACTCTAGTCTGAGACGATCTGACACGCAGCGCTACGTGACTCCAGTCTCATATAGAGGCTGGGTCACATGATGCACTGGCCAATCACAGCCATGCCATTAGTAGGCATGGCTGTGATGGCTTCTAACGGCAAACTAGTGAAAAGCTTGTTGATTGGCTGCCCAGCAGCTATAGAAAAGGTGCCAAAAATACCTGAATACCGAACCTGATCCTGGACTTTTTTTTAATGTCCGGGTTCGGGGCACGGACACCCCAAAGTCCGGTACAGACCCAAACTTTACAGTCCGGGTTCTCTCAACTCTAATACTAGCCCATTATGCTTTTACATGCAGGGTAATAAAGAAGAAGTAAAACCCATCAGGGTTTACTTCCTCTTTAATCACTACTGGATTTTTTATTCCATGCTAAATAGACTACATTTTGAAAAAAAGAACACATTTTTCTTTGTTTGTTATAAAATTTTGCAAATAAATAATCTTTCTTCTTAAATTTAGATACATCCTGATACATTTCTTTGGTAAAAATACCCCAAATATATTATTTAGACTGTAGGAAAGCTATAGAGTCCACAAACCATGGAATATGCTGTATATCTGAAAATTCAGTCCTGATGTACTGGCAGCCTCATTTCTTGAGGCCTGAAAATGTCAGGACAGTACAAATATCTCCAAATCACCAATTTTTGGAAAGTAGACAGTCCAAGGTATTTAGTAAAAGGCATGGCAGGATTTTTTCAGTTGTAATTTTTATCACGATTTGTGGAAAATGAAGAAATTAAAAAAAAATATTCAAAACATTACAAATTACAACTTTTTTACATACTGTGACCAGGGCACTACAGTGTAACACTGCACTCTATAGGGAGGTGAACAAGATTTTTTTTTTACACACTACGATCGCTTATAACTGTAAAAATCACTTGATTGTTTCTTGGGATGTTGGAGCGGAGAGCGAAATTGCCTTGCGGGGGGCCCAAGAAAATGTTTCAATATTAAAGATGGCCCTGCTCGCCATGGTCGACCAAAGAAGTTGAGTGCACGTGCTCTGCATCATATCCAGAGGTTTTCTTTGGGAAATAGACGTATGAGTGCTGGCATTGCTGCAGAGGTCGAAGAGGTGGGGGGGTCAGCCTGCTAGTGCTCAGACCATACGCCACACACTGCATCAAATTGGTCTGCATGGCTGTCATCCCAGAAGGAAGCCTCTTCTAAAGAATATGCACAAGAAAGCCCGCAAACAGTTTGCTGAAGACAAGCAGACTAAGGACGTGGATTACTGGAACCAATTCCTGTGGTCTGATGAGACCAAGATAAACTTATTTGGTTCAGATGGTGTCAAGCATGTGTGGTGGCAACCAGGTGAGGAATACAAAGACAAATGTATCTTGCCTACAGTCAAGCATGGTGGTGGGAGTGTCATGGTCTGGGACTGCATGAGTGCTGCCGACACTGGGGAGCTACAGATCATTGAGGGAACCATGAATGCCAAAATGTACTGTGACATATTGAAGCAAAGCATGATCTCCTCCCTTCGGAGACTGGGCCACAAGGCAGTATTCCAACATGATAATGACCCCAAACACACCTCCAAGATGACCACTGCCTTGCTAAAGAAGCTGAGGGTAAAGGTGATGGACTGGCCAAGCATTTCTCCAGACCTATATCCTATTGAGCATCTGTGGGGCATCCTCAAATGGAAGGTGGAGGGGCGCAAAGTCTCTAACATCCACCAGCTCCGTGATGTCATTATGAAGGAGTGGAAGAGGACTCCAGTGGCAAACTGTGAAGCTCTGGTGAACTCCATACCCAACAGGGTTAAGGCAGTACTGGAAAATAATGGTGACCACACAAAATATTGACACTTTTGGCCCTATTTGGACATTTTCACTTAGGGGTGTACTCACTTTTGTTGCCAGCGGTTTAGACATTAATGGCTGTGTGTTGAGTTATTTTGAGGGGGCAGCAAATTTACACTGTTATACAAGCTGTACACTCACTACTTTACATTGTAGCAAAGTGTAATTTCTTCAGTGTTATATATATATATACAGTATATATTAATACACTGCCGGCACTGTATATAGTCTACACAGATTTTTTTGTGTTAATTTTACTGAAGTTTTGTAGGGTTTTTGGATGTTCAATACATATGCTTGATTCACATATAAGCACTGGGTGTTCAATAAGAGTGTATTTATTTTACTAATAATTGCCTCTTTATGTTGTGCTGAGCCTTTTATGTTCACAGCGCTGCATTTTTTTTGTAATTTAGATGTATTATCGTGTGGGTTTATTATTATATTGTGGCTGTTGTGGTACACATTTTTTGAAGATAGAGGGATTTGTTGTTATTGTAAACAGTATTTTGTTACTTTATAGTGAGTGTATGGAGATTTACATCTACCTAGCAACATTTCAATCTGGCAAATTCTGTTTGCAATCTGTAGTAGGCTTTTATTCAATGCCAATTTGCAGTTCTGAAACCCAAACTTATTTTTATTTATCAACACAATTTCATATATGCTAAATAACATAAATAATTGTATTCTACAAAAATTACCTTTTAATATTTTTTATTTGTAGGCCTACATAAAAATAAATAAAACAAGTATCAGTTCACAACCTCATTGACACTCTTTATCTCTTGAATCATTAAAAAGGTATGTATTACCTGCATTATTAGTTGTTAATGGTTGTTAGATTTTAGTTTTAGATTTAAATACACCAGCTTTTCTCAAATATTTTAAACCTTTTACTTCCAACTTTACTACTACAACAATTGTCAATTTAGCTAAAAACTACAATAGCAGCTGCAAACTTGTTTGCAGTTCTTTTCTGTCATTTGTATACTATGTAGAAGTGATTAAGGTGGCTGTAAACCATTTTCCACATTGGTGAAAAATTGCAACCCCCTTTTGGTCCCGGGTATTCAGAACTGCTTTAATAACCACATTCAGGAATAAGATTGGGAGGAGTTCAGGGACTCCTTGTTCCTGCTCTGCTTTGGGTAGACTCAAAGGAAGTACTAACAGGTCCCCGATGTCTCCAAGAGTCCTAAAAAAAAAATAATAATAAATGAATTAGTACAATTCAAAAAACATTAGGCCTTCCCAGATTGGATGTAATCCAATGAATTACCACAGAAGTAAAATAACTAATGATGAATTAAGTTTAGCTGTGAGCATTAAATGCTTTCTTTGTGCCCATCCAAATGACAGTTTTGGGGATCATCATTTGGTGTGGTTTTGCAAACATGTGTAACCTGGGTAAGGAGAATGTATCACTTCTAGAGTTGAGTGGACACCTGGATGTTCGAGTTCGTCGGGTTCGGCAGAACCTCGTGAAACCGTTCTGGTTCGGTACAGAACATCGATCCGAACTTGACCCCGGACACTGAACCCTATTGAAGTCAATTGTGACCCGAACTTTTGGGCACAAAAATGGCTGTAAAAAAGTCATGGAAAGGGCTAGAAGGCTGCAAAAGGAAGCAAAATGGGGGTAAGAGTAGGACAAGTGCCCTGCAAACAAATGTGGATAGGGAAATTACTTAAAATCAATTAAAAAAAGAAAAATGGGAGGAGGAGGTGGATGTGGAGTAGGAGCCTAGAGGTTGACTAGGCCGTGACCGTGGCAGTGTAGCCAGAAGTGGCGGTGGTGGAGGAGGAGGAAGAGGAGGAGGAGGTAGCCAACACTGTTTTTTGTTTGTTTGGTATTTTTTTTAGAATTGGGGTAGCCCCCAAAATATTGAGACCTATTCAAATAAAAAAAAAGGATACCAATAGCGGTGTGAGGCCGGTCTAAATGTCTATTCTGCGCTTGTCTGTGATAACGCCCCCTGCCGTACTAAACACACATTCAGACAATACACTGGCTGCAGGGCAGGCCAGCACCTTCAAGGCATAAAGGGCAAGCTCAGGCCATGTGCCCAATTTGGAGACCCAGAAGTGGAATGGGGCAGACCCATCAGTCAGTACGTGTAGGCGTGTGCACACATACTGTTCCACCATGTTGCTGAAAAGACGTTGCCTATCAGCAGGTGGTGCTGTTTGTGTTGGCGTGCTACTGACAAAGCTTTTCCACATTTCGGCCGTGCTAACCCTGTCTTCTGAGGTGCTGGCTTCCTCCTCCTCCTCCTCTGCCTTCATCTTGTGCTTCCACTGAGCCCCCGGTGTCATTTGGGAATGCCCTCAGCAGCGCGTCTACCAGAGTGCGCTTGTAGTCACGCATCTTCCCATCATGCTCCAGTGAGGGAATTAAGGATGGCACGTTATCCTTGTACCGGGGATCCAGCAGGGTGGCCACCCAGTACTCAGCATAAGTTAAAATGTGGGCAACTTGGCTGTCGTTAAGCAGGCACTGCAGCATGTAGTCACTCATGTGTGCCAGGCTGCCCAGAGGCAAAGACAAGCTGTCCTCTGTGGGAGGTGTATCATCTGTGTCCTCCATATCCCCCCCAGCCACACTCCAGTAATGCCCACGAGCTGCGTTGGGTGCCACCCTGCTGTGAACACGGTTCCTCCTCATCATCATCCTCGTCCTCCTCATCCTCCAGAACTGTCCCCTGGCTTGAAAAATTTTGACCTAGCCTATGCTGGTGCAGGAACCCACCCTCCGAGCCACTTGTGAATGACTGGCCTGTTAACCGTGTAAATGACCCCTCTTCCTCCTCCTCCTGTGCCACATCCTCTTCCATCATCGCCCGAAGTGTTTTTTCAAGGAGACATAGAAGTGGGATAGTAACGATGAGAACAGCGTCATCGGCACTGGCCATGTTGGTGGAGTACTCGAAAAACCACAATGTGGTACACAGGTCTCGCATGGAGGCCCACTCGTTGGTGGTAAAGTGGTGCTGTTCAGCAGAGCGACTTACCCGTGCGTGCTGCAGCTGAAACTCCACTATTGCCTGCTGCTGCTCGCACAGTCTCTCCAGCATGTGCAAGGCGGAGTTCCACCTTGTGGGCACGTCACATAGGAGGCAGTGAGCAATATGGTACACAGGTCTCGCATGGAGGCCCACTCGTTGGTGGTGAAGTAGTGCTGTTCAGTAGAGCGACTGACCCGTGCGTGCTGCAGCTGAAACTCCACTATTGCCTGCTGCTGCTGTTTGCACAGTCTCTCCAGCATGTGCAAGGTGGAGTTCCACCTTGTGGGCACGTCGCATAGGAGGCGGTGAGCGGGAAGGCCGAAGTTCTGCTGCAGCGCAGACAGGCGAGAAGCAGCAGGGTGAGAACGCCGAAAGCGCGCACAGGCGGCCCGCAATTTCTGCAGCAGCTCTGACATATCCGGGTAGTTTTTTAGAAATTTCCGCACTACCAAATTCAGCACATGCGCCAGGCAAGGGATGTGCGTCAAATCGGCTAGGCCCAGAGCTGCTACGAGATTTCGCCCATTATCGCACACCACCAGGCCGGGCTTGAGGCTCAGTGGCAACAACCACTCATCGGTCTGTTGTTCAATACCCGTCCACAGCTCCTGCGCAGTGTGTGTATCAGTTTTAAAACAGCCTGCTGTCGTTTCCCCCTGGATGTGCTGAAGTTGGTGGTGAAGGTGTTACGCTGAATGGATGAGGAGGTGGTAGAGGAGAAGGAGGAGGAAGCGCAGTAGGAGGAGGAGGCAACAGGAGGCAAAGAGAAATGCCCTGCAATCCTCGGGGCGTAAGGACATGCGCCAAATGGCTAGCTGCCTCAGGCCCACCCACCACTACATTTGGCCAATGTGCAGTTAGCGAGATATAGCGTCCCTGCCCGTGCTTACTGGTGCACGTATCAGCGGTTATGTGGTCCTTGCCACAGATGGCGTTGCGCAGTGCACACTTGATCTCATCCCCGACTTGTTTGTGCAGGGAAGGGATGGCTCGTCTGGAAAAGTAGTGGCGGCTGTGAACCACGTACTGTGGGACAGCCACCGCCATCAGGTTTTTAAAACTGTCCGTGTCCACCAGACGGAATGACAGAATTTCAAGGGCCAGGAATGCTGGCATTCAGGGCCAGGGATTGCGGGTGGGTAGGGGGGTACTTCCTCTTTCTCTCCAGTGTTTGGGAGATGGAGAGCTGTAAGCTTCCATGGAACCCTGTGGAAATGCTTGGGGACAGTGGCGGACATGGTGGCATTGCTGTCACATCGTCTGTTTGCTGGGTGGCAGGTGACACTGGCACTGTAGAGGTGGAGAAAGAGGCCGAGGCAGCAGCAGAAGAGGAAGCAGGAGGAGGCTGAGACCTTTCTTGGATTTTGAGGTACTTATTCCACTGCAGCAAGTGCTTTGCATTTAGATGCCTGGTCATGGAGGTTGTGCTCAGGTTTAGAACATTTGTGTCTCGCTTTAGCCTCTCATAGCACAGTGTGCAAACCACTTGTGTCTTGTAGTCAGCACATTGTCTGAAGAACTGCCACGCCGGGGAACACCTTTGAGCTGCCTTTGGTGTGCTAGGTCCCTGGGTGCGGTGGGTAGTAGCAGGCCTACTGTCTAGGGGATGCTCGATCCACTTTTGCAACCTGCTTCCTCTTTTGCTGTGCTGGTGCCTCTGTGTGACCACCACCTCCTCCTCCAAACTGCACATGTCACTCGCTCACTTCATTCCATGTGGGGTCTAGGACCTCATCATCCTCCACATCATCTTCCACCCACCCTTCACCACTGCCCTCCTTGTCAGTCTGCACACTGAGGAAAGCTGCAGCAGTTGGCACCTGTGTTTCGTCATCATCATCACAGACGTGTTGCCGTGGTGTTTCCATGTCCTCATCCTGAACCAGAAGTGGTTGGGCATCGGTGCACTCAATGTCTTCCACTTCTGGGCCAGGGCTATGTGGATGGCCCATGGAAAGCACAGCAGCAGAATCATCAAAAAGCATAAGAGACTGCTGCATGACTTGGGGCTCAGGGGCTGAGGTGAAAGACAGATGGCCATGGGGTTCAGATGCCAACTCTGAGCTTTCAGCAAGGGACCGGGTGGGAGACAATGTGAAGGAACTGGAGGCATTGTCAGCCACCAAATCTACTATCGCCTGTACTTGTTCTGGCCTCACCATTCATTGAGCGGCATTCGGGCCTACCATATAACGAGGAAGGTGTTTCACTTGTGCGTGTAGCTGGCACAGATCGACCACGTCCTCTCCTTGCAACAGGAGCTTCAGCAACACCACCAACACCAGCACCCCCAGCAGCACCACGACCACCAACCCGTCCCTTATTTGACGCTCTCCTCATTCTGGACAAAAATCTACTATGTAGCACTATTTATTAATACAAAAAAAAAGAATACTAAATTCTTATTCTTATTTTTTTTTAACAAAAGAAAATTGTAGATGCACTTTTTATTTTTGTGCAAGAAATGCACCGCTCACACCAGCAGCAGGAACCTTTCTCTACACCAGTATGAGATGATTTTAGAACGATAATCTCTCCCACAAAGCACCAACAGGAACAAGGCCCTAATGCAGTAGTAGTTGTTTTTAGAAAGATAAACTCTTCCTCAGAGCACCAACCGGAACCTGGACTTATTGCAGTAGTATTTGTTTTTAGAGCGATAAACTGTCCCTCAGAGCACAAACAGGAACCTGGCCCTAATGCAGTAGTAGTTGTTTTTAGAACGATAAACTGTCCCTCAGAGCACCAACAGGAACCTGGCCCTATTGCAGTAGTAGTTGTTTTTAGAACGATAAACTGTCCCTCAGAGCACCAACAGGAACCTGGCACTAATGCAGTAGTAGTTGTTTTTAGAATGATAACCTGTCCCTCAGAGCACAAACAGGAACCTGGCCCTAATGCAGTAGTAGTTGTTTTTAGAATGATAACCTGTCCCTCAGAGCACAAACAGGAACCTGGTCCTAATGCAGTAGTAGTTGTTTTTAGAATGATAAACTCTCCCTCAGAGCACAACAGAAACCTGGCCCTAATGCAGTTGTAGTTGTTTTTAGAACGCTAAACTGTCCCTCAGAGCACCAACTGGAACCTGGCCCTATTGCAGTAGTAGTTGTTTTTGAAAGATAAACTCTCCCTCAGAGCACCAAACGGAACCTGGCCCTATTGCAGTAGTAGTTGTTTTTAGAATGATAAACTGTCTCTCAGAGCACAAAAAGGAACCTGGCACTAATCCAGTAGTAGTTGTTTTTAGAAAGATAATCTCTCCCTCAGAGCACAAACAGTAACCTGGCCCTAATGCAGTTGTAGTTGTTTTTAGAACAATAAACTGTCCCTCAGAGCACCAACAGGAACCTGGCACTAATGCAGTAGTAGTTATTTTTAGAAAGATAATCTCTCCCTCAGAGCACAAACAGGAACCTAGCCCTAATGCAGTAGTAGTAGTTTTTAGAATGATAACCTGTCCCTCAGAGCACAAACAGGAACCTGGTCCTAATGCAGTAGTAGTTGTTTTTAGAACGATAAACTCTCCCTCAGAGCACAACAGGAACCTGGCCCTAATGCAGTTGTAGTTGTTTTTAGAACGCTAAACTGTCCCTCGGAGCACCAACCAGAACCTGGCCCTATTGCAGTAGTAGTTGTTTTTAGAATGATAAAATGTTCTCAGAGCACCAACCAGAAACTGGCCCTATTGCAGTAGTAGTTGTTTTTAGAATGATGAACTCTCCCTCAGAGCACCAACCGGAACCTGGCCCTTATGCAGTAGTAGTTGTTTTTAGAACGATAAACTGTCCCTCAGAGCACAAACAGGAACTTGGCCCTAATGCAGTTGTAGTTGTTTTTAGAACGATAAACTCTCCCTCAGAGCACGAACAGGAACCTGGCCCTAATGCAGTTGTAGTTGTTTTTAGAACGATAAACTCTCTCTCAGAGCACCAACAGGAACCTGGCCCTAATGCAGTTGTAGTTGTTTTTAGAACGATAAACTGTCCCTCAGAGCACCAACAGGAACCTGGCCCTAATGCAGTAGTAGTTGTTTTTAGAACGATAAACTCTCCCTCAGAGCACAAACAGGAACCTGGCCCTAATGCAGTAGTAGTTGTTTTTAGAACGATAAACTGTCCCTCAGAGCACCAACTGGAACCTGACCCTATTGCAGTAGTAGTTGTTTTTGAAAGATAAACTCTCCCTCAGAGCACCAACCGGAACCTGGCCCTATTGCAGTAGTAGTTGTTTTTAGAATGATAAACTGTCTCTCAGAGCACAAACAGGAACCTGGCACTAATGCAGTAGTAGTTGTTTTTAGAAAGATAATCTCTCCCTCAGAGGACAAACAGTAACCTGGCCCTAATGCAGTTGTAGTTGTTTTTAGAACAATAAACTGTCCCTCAGAGCACCAACCGGAACCTTGCCCTAATGCAGTTGTAGTTGTTTTTAGAACGACAAACTGTCCCTCGGAGCACCCACAGGAACGTTTCCCTAATGCACTATAAGATGATTCTGAACGCTAATGTGTCCCTCACAGGACCGCAATGAAGGTCTCCCTAATGCAGTCTGAGATGGTTGTGAACGCTAATCTTTTCCTCACAGCAGCGGCATGAAGCTCTCCCTACTCTATTCTGAGACGATCTGACACGTGGCGCTACGTGACTCCAGCCTCATATAGAGGCTGGGTCACATGATGCGCTGGCCAATCACAGCCATGCCATTAGTAGGCATGGCTGTGATGGCTTCTAAGGGCAAACTAGTGAAAAGCGTGTTGATTGGCTGCCCAGCAGCTATAGAAAAGGTGGCAAAAATACCCGTTACCGAACCCGATCCCGGACTTTTTTTTTAATGTCCGGGATCGGGTTCGAGGCGCGCTTAACTCTAATCACTTTCCAATATATAGATGGCAAATATATTAAAATATTGTGTCTTTTTGCTGATCTAGTAACATGAAAGCATATGCCAGGGCAGATCCCTTACCAGACTGCTATAGATGAAAAGGAATACCTTTGGAACATGTTGTGCCAAGTAATATAAAAATGAAAGGTCAATCCAAATGTATGCTCCTTATTATGTGATGTTTAATCGATCATAAAGGACACCAATAGGCGTTGAATTTTTTTTTTTTTCGCATTTACCCATTATATGTGAATTTTATCATCTTAATTTAACCAATTAAGATCTGGAAGGTTTTATCCCCTTTATGACCAGGGCATTTTTTTGCTATTCAGCACTGCACTATTTTAACCCCTTCCTTACCGGGCACTTAAACCCCCCTCCTGCCCAGACCAATTTTTGGCTTTCAGCGCTGTCGCATTTTGAATGACAATTGCGCGGTCGTGCGACGTTGTACCCAAATAAAATTTGCGTCCTTTTTTTCCCACAAATAGAGCTTTCTTTTGGTGGTATTTGATCCCCTCTGCGTCATTTCTGATCGCCGCTATAAACAAAAAATGAGCGACAATTTTGCAAAAAAGAACAATATTTTTTACTTTTTGCTAAAGTACAAATCCATTAAAAAAAAATATTCATCAGTTTTGGCCGATATATATTCTTCTACATATTTTTGGTAAAAAAAAAATCGCAATCGGCGTATATTGATTGGTTTGCGCAAACGTTATCGCGTCTACAAACTGGGAATGGATTTATGGCGTTTTTATTATTATTATTTTTTTTTACTAGTAATGGCGGCGATCTGCGATTTTTATCGGGACTGCGATATTGCAGCAGACATGTCGGACATTTTTTACACATTTTTGGGACCAATGACATTTATACAGCGATCAGAAATTTAAATGTCCACTGATTACTGTATAAATGTCATTGGCAGTGAAGGGGTTAACCAGCAGGGGGTTAAATATGTTCCCTGGGTGTGTTCTAACTGTGGGGGGGCAGGGCTGGCCGGGACATAACAGATCTAACTGATCCCAGTGACAGGGATCAGTAGATCTGCTATGTCCCCTGTCACAGAACGGGGAACCGCCGTGTTTACAACGGCGGTTCCCCGTTCTGAGGCTCCTGAAGGAGATCGGCGGGTCCGGGCGGACATCGAGTCCGCCCGAGCCACGGGCACGCTCGCACAGCGTGCGGCGCGCGCCGCTGCTGCCACTAGGGGGCGCGCGAGGAGCGTGCACAAGGGACGACGTCCATGGACGTCGTCCTGGCATTCCAGATCCGCGCTGGAGCCGTACTATGGCAATAGCGCGGATCTGGAGTGGTTAATTGGCCGGCATGGTCATGCAATACTGTACTCAAATTAAAGTTTTATACATTTTTTTCACAAAAATAGAGCTTTCTTTTGAGGGCATTTGATCACCACTGTTTTTTTTTTATTTTTTGTGATATAAATGAAAAAATACTAAAAAAATGTAAAAATATGTTCTACTTTCTGTCATAAAACATATCCAATAAAATCAAATTTCATCATAATTTAAGACAAAATGTATTCTGCTTCATGTCTTGGTAAAAAAAATCACAATTAGTGTATATTATTTAGTCCGTAGGAATGTTATAGCATCCACAAACTATGGTATATACTAGGGATGGGCCGAACACCCCCCCGGTTTGGTTCGCACCAGAACATCGCAAACAGGCAAAAAATGTGTGCGAACATGCAAACCCTATTAAAGTCAATGGGACACAAACATAAAATATAAAATGCTGATTTTAAAGGCTTATATACAAGTTATTGCCATAAAAAGTATATGGGAACTGGATACTGCTCTAGAGGACATGTATCAATGCAAAAAAAAAGTTTTTAAAACTATTGTTTTTTCAGGAGCGGTGATTTTAATAATAATTAGAGTGAAAAAATGAAATATTCCTTTAAATATCATCATGCCTGGGGGTCCCCTTAGCCTGCCTGTAAAGTGGCGCACCTGTGTGATATTTAGAACAGTGCCGCTACAAAATGACATTTTTAAAGAAAAAAGTCACTTAAACTTGCTCGCAGCTGTAATGTAATGCAGACTCCCGGCAATATAGATAAAAAAATCACTGAAAAATGGGGTCCCCTCCCCAAAGGGCCTGGTATGGATTTTAAGAGCAACTCCACGTCAATTTTTTAAAAAAATTGACGTGGGGTTCCCCCAAAATCCATACCAGACCCTAATGCAAGCATGCAGCCTGGTTGGGCAGGATGGGGGGGGACGGGACAAGCGAGCGCCCTGCTCCTGAACCACACCAGGCCACATGTCCTCAACATGGGTGGGTGCTTTGGGGCACTCCAAAGCACCTTGTCCCAATGTTGATGGGAACAAGGGCCTCTTCATGACAACCCTGGACTGTGGTTGTCGGGGTCTGTGGGCAGGGGGCAAAGATCCTGGCCCCCCCCTTGTGTGAATGGGTATTGGGTACACTGTGAAATGTAAAAAACACAAGAGCTGGGTTTAGACAAGTCCTTTATCAAAAAAAATAGCTCTGTCTTCTCCTCTATCTGTCTTCTCCCAGTGCCGTCTCTCCTGGCGCTGCCTCTCCCGATGCCATCTTCTCCTCAAGCTGTTTTCTCCCGCGACGCTGTCTTCTTCCTTACCGCCGCTGTCGTCTTCCTCCTTGCTGCCAGTTACCCGCTGAAAACAAAAAAGACGCTCTTCTCCTGATGCTCTCTTCCTCTGTGTGACGTCCCCCGTTTTCTGACAGTTCTTATGTAGCCATGGGGCATGGCCATCTGATGACATCACCTGGAGAGCCCACCCCCTTGTGACATCACAAGGCTATATAAGAGGTGTCAGACAGCGGGCGACATCACAATGGAGGAAGATTGCACATGGAGAAGGGCATCTTTTTTGCTTTTGGCGGGTAACTGGCGGCGAGGAAGAAGACAGCCGCATCGAGGATGAAGACGGCACTGGAAGAGATGGCACCAGGAGAAGACGGAACAGGGAGAAGATGGATCGGGGAGAAGACAGCTTTTTTTAAATAAAGGACTTGTCAAAAACTGGCTCTTTTTTTGTTGTAAAAAATTTGTAAAAAAATTGTAATTACATGCCCCAGTCAAACAGGTGCAGAAAAATTGGACCTGTGTGTTGGTGGTGCCAGAACACTGTAACCCTTCACAGTTACTCTTCTTCGGTGCAGGCACGGGCCCTGCCATTAAAAATTATTTAAAAACATTAAATTACATGCCCCTGTTAAACAGGTGCAGACAAATTGGGCCTTGGGTGTTATTGGTGCCCTAAACCAAAAATATTGTTGGAAGCTAGCATCATCAAGATTCAGGAATAGGATAGGCAACATAGGCAGTCTTCAAGGGATCCCAGATCTCTAGCAAATTCTATCAGTTACATAAGCATCAGGGGCTTGATAGCTGCTGATCCAGGACTGATTCATGTTTATAAATGTCAGCCTATCAACAGTTATATACTGTACACCAAATGCACTGTATTATATACTGTACAGCGAATGCACTGTATTATATACTGTACACCACCTGAAGTGTATTCTATACTGTACAATGCTAAATGCGCTGTATATATAGTCTACACTGAATGCACTGTATATATATATTAATACACCGCCTGAAGTGTATTCTATACTGTACAACGCTGAATGCACTGTATGTATAGTCTACACGGAATGCACTGTATATATGTATATATAAATATATATTATTTATATATATATATACATATATATATATATATATTACACTGTATATACAGTTTCTCACAAAAGTGAGTACACCCTTAACATTTTTGAAAATATTCTGTGACAACACTAAAGAAATTACACTTTGCTACATAGTAAAGTAGTGAGTGTACAGCTTGTATAACATTGTAAATTTGCTGTCTCCTCAAAATACACCATTAATGTCTAAACCGCTGGCAACAAAAGTGAGTACATCCCTTAGTGAAAATGTCCAAATTGGGCCCAATTAGCCATTTTCCCTCCCAGGTGTCATGTGACTCATTAGTGTTACAAGGTCTCAGGTGTGAATGGGGAGCAGGTGTGTTAAATTTGGTGTTATCGCTCTCACTCTCTCATACTGGTCAGTGGAAGTTCAACATGGCACCTCATGGCAAAGAACTCTCTGAGGATCTGAAAAAAAGAATTGTTGCTCTACATAAAGTTGGCCTAGGCTATAAGAAGATTGCCAAGACCCTGAAACTGAGCTGCAGCATGGTGGCCAAGACCATACAGCGGTATAACAGGACAGGTTCCACTCAGTGTAGGCCTCTCCATGGTCGACCAAAGAAGTTGAGTGCACATTCTCAGCATCATATACAGAGGTTGTCTTTGGGAAATAGACGTATGAGTGCTGCCACCATTGCTGCAGAGGTTGAAGGGGTGGGGGGTCAGCCTGTCAGTGCTCAGACCATACGCCACACACAACATCAAATTGGTCTGCATGGCTGTCTTACCATAAGGAAACCTCTTCTAAAGATGATGCACAAGAAAGCCTGCAAAAAGTTTGCTGAAGACAAACAGACTAAGGACATGGATTACTGCAACCATGTCCTGTGGTCTGATGAGACCAAGATAAACGTATTAAGCGTGTTTGGTGGCAACTAGGTGAGGACAACAAAGATGAGTGTGTCTTGCCTACCATCAAGCATGGTGGTGGGAGTGTCATGATTTGGAGCTGCATGAGTGCTGCCAGCACTGGGGAGCTACAGTTCATTGAGGAAACCATGAATGCCAACATGTGCTGTGACATACTGAAGCAGAGCATGATCCTCTCCCTTTGGAGACTGGGCCGCAGGACAGTATTCCAACATGATAACGACCCCAAACACACCTCCAAGACGACCACTGCCTTGCTAAAGAAGCTGAGGGAAAAGGTGATGGACTGGCCAAGCATGTCTCCAGACCTAAACTCTATTGAGCATTTGTGGGGCATTCTCAAACAGAAGGTGGAAGAGCTCAAGGTCTCTACTCTATCCAGCAGCTCTGGGTTGTCATCATGGAGGAGTGGAAGAGGACTCCACTGGCAACCTCTGAAGCTCTAGTGAACTCCATGCCCAACAGGGTTAAGGCAGTGCTGGAAAATAATGGTGGCCACACAAAATATTGACACTTTGGGCCCAACTTGGACATTTTCACTTAGGGGTGCACTCACTTTTGTTGCTAACAATTTAGACATTAACTGCTGTGTGTTGAGTTATTTTGAGGGGGCAGCAAACTTACACTGTTGTAGAAGCTGTCCACTCACTACTTTGCATTGTAGGAAAGTGTAATTTCTTCAGTGTTGTCACATAAAAAGATATAATAAAATATTTACAAAAATGTGAGGGATGTACTCACTTTTGTGAGATACTGTATATATATCTATATATATATATATATATATCTATATCTGGATATATATATATATATAGATAGATAGATAGATAGATAGATAGATAGATAGATAGATAACCAAAATTGGGGAAAAAAGGGGAAAAAATTGTTGTGCAGCCAACCCTTGCCAGTGTGGGACTGGGGGTGGCTATAAAAAAGAAACATGCCACATCCAGAACATTAAGAAATAACAACAAGCACAGGAAACATGGCCTTTGCAAGCATGCGTTACAATAAAATCATACTTTATTTGTTACAAAAAGAGCCCTAGGGCTTTTTACAAAAATGTATTTGGCAAATGCTGATTAAAAACAAAGCATTAATGGATCAAACACACCAAGCATGGCATGCTACATGGAGCTATTTTCTTCTGAACCTACACCATCCCAGGTAGGGTGGGGCATGGGAGAGGAGAAAATGCACCTGCATATGATGAATAATGAGCCTGGGGTGAATCCCATTAGTAGTGTTTGAACAACAATGCGACCCTATAATGGGCCATATGTACAAAAGAGGGAAAAAAATACTATATATATACATATAGGGCATCAAACCACCAGGACGTTGGAATATAAAGAGGCTCAACTAGTTTTGCGCTGCAGATATGCGCTTCGTCTGGAGCACTCAAGTGAAAATCTATTAAAAATAAACATAAGCATGTCAGTGCACAAATACATACAATTAGTTCAGCGGTCTTTGATTTTTATATATATTAATATACATTTTGGAGCAAAATTTGTAAGGGATATCCAAAATCACTTACACGGTAAGTTAAGTTCAGTGTTTAATTGATTGCGACACACATCCCCAACAGCACCCAAATCATCCAAATGGAAAGGAGGGTGAAATCTGAGACAGGTGGTCCCAGGCACACCGCACCCCGGGGGTCATGCACAGGCAAGCATGGGGATCTGCACATAGTAGAAAGGTTGATCTATTCAGTAGTTGATAAGATATTCGTGTAAATGTGTATAGATACATAAACATGTATAAATATATATATGTATATATTGGGGATGTATGAAAAAACAACCCATGTTAGCACAGTTGTATCAGGATGGTACCCAAAATGACTGTGAATAGTTTATTTAATGTATTAAATAAAATATCACGTTAAAGGGTCCCTGAATGGGGCACTACAGATACAGGGTGTAGCTAGAAAGATATTTACCTGGATCATCAACCAGCGCCAGGTTTATAGGAGAAGTAAAAAGGTGGAAATATATAAAGTGTTCCCAAGCAAGAGGTAGATGGCGCCCACACTTGTTTGAGAGGGCTCCGATATAGTTCACTGGAGGATAGGACAACGGTCCATATACATCAGTGGACAGCATCTGAAAGATCCAAAAGTATGCCATTAGAGGATGAAGACAAATTCTACATGAGTAAACTTGCCCAAATTTGTACAAAGAGCAGGTATGTCTAGTACCTAATAAGGCCTCGGTGATGTGAGGGGGCGTGTGGCTACAGGTAATGCATGGGAAAGAGTGCCACTTTTGTAGTGTGCAGCTCCCAATCAGTGGCGTCTGACCGAACACGCCAATTCCCGGCGTGTGACGTCACCGACCCGGCATGTAGTACCCACACATCCGCAGAACAACTCCCGCGCATGCGCAGAGCCCGACTGCAGACAGGGAGGACGCCCGGCGCCTCGGAGGGAACAGGGAGGCCATCAGGGAGGAGACCCTGGTGTGAACCTCCCTGCCGCGGCACTGCCCACTGCTCACATGGGAGGTGTGGAGAGGACGGCACCTATGCCGCTTTGAGCCATATGCCTGCCCAAGGACACACTGTTCTCCCGTGGGCAAAGCACCAAGGCCACCCGTCACAGATCCATCCAGGGTTGGAGGGCCTCTAGGGCATGGGCACATGTTGGGGGTGCCATAATCGACAAAACATGAGTAACATGATAAGCATGGATCAGATATAGACCTCTGTATGAAAAAAACAACACGCAGGGGTCATACAATAAGTGACGTAAACAATACCAAAAACAGTTTCTCAAAAGTGTATTATTTGCCAATGCATATACGAAACATAAATTTGACAAGAACTCTATATACAAACAGGAGAAGAAATATAATGAAATGTGAATAGGTATTCACCAGGTGTTCAAGAAGTATATATGTAAATTAAAGCAGGGGGATGCCTAGGACTCACAAGTCAACAATTACATGTGGATAAACCCCAAAAAATGGGGCTGAGATCATGAGCCTGGAAGTATTTACTGCATGGTTCTTCTTTATATTCTTATTATGTATGTAGTATGTGAATGTGTTACATTGCTTTTGTCTCATTGCAGTCAGTGTCCAGAAACTATATTCTCAGTGAGCTCTATCTATAAAGCACGATGTGTAATATTTTGCCCCAATTCAGTTGCTTGTGTTGGTGCTTATAGGGGCCTGAGTGGGAATTTACCATATAATGTTGCTACATTAAGCCATGAAGGAAGGATGTCCTGGTCTTACAAAAAATTCCAGCCTTTGTGCAATAGTGGACATCAAGAAACACTTTGGATTTTAGTGCAGTGGTTGCCTTAAATGATGTAAGGAAAAGTAGGTGTGGTTGTGTGAGCGCCAAGAACATTAAGCATCAGCAGTAGGCCACATACAAAGGACATGCCATTACAGACTGTTGAAGCAACTGTTCCCCCCATCCACCCACACACAGACACACACTTATTCATTACTAGCTGTATAAAGACTTCTGTAAATGGATTGTGCCCACCACATTGTGGATTGTGGAAGGACTTTCATGCTTGCATATTCTGACCAGTGTGAGGACTGCCAGTCTTCCGTTTAGCACCTAAAGCAGCATAACTCAGCCATTATGAGATTTTATTTCTTGAGAGTGCTGTACACTCCTATTATTTGATGATGAATTGTTGATAAGGACAGTTGCAGCACAAGCTGCTGTCTAACGGCACATTCAAGGGATAACTGGAGGGGGAAGAATATTGTATTATTAGAGTGGAAACATATACTAAAGTAAATAGAATGAACCTAGGCTAAAGGTATAATAATCTGGAGCAATCAGAGCATAAGAGTAGAGTTGAGCGAACCCGGACTGTAAAGTTCGGGTCCGTACCGAACTTTGGGGTGTCCGGGACCCGGACCCGGACCCGGACTTTTCAAAAAAAGTCCGGGTTTGGGTCCGGGGTTCTGGTAAATTTAATGAAAAATCTTAAAAATGCTGTAAAAAAGCCCAGGAAGGTCCTAGATGTCTGCAAAAGGAAGGGAAATGTGGGTAAGGGTGGGACAAGTGCCCTACAAAGAAATGGGGACAGGGAAATAACTTTAAATATTTTTAAAAAAATAAAAACATAAAAAATGCAAAAATGGAGATCATCTTCAAAATGGGTCTGAAAAGTATTAATTAACATTAGAGGCCATAGAACTGTTCTAAAATCATCTTCAAACTGTGTCCAAAAAGTATAAATAAGCCCGGAGTACCAATCATTCCACATCTTTTATTCACACTTCTTTTTAAAATGTGTGTATCACTTTAAATGAAAACGTCAATCATTGCACATCTGCTATTCACACACATGTGTTCTGCACCAGAACAGATGTTCTTCACACATTAAATCTTTTCTTCATACATCTGGAAATAGAATAGATGTTTCAAGTGCATGTATATGGTTTCTCCCCGGTTTTAGGTAAAGTG
>BLSH010316289.1:233271-245771 GCA_018402905.1 Glandirana rugosa | reverse complement strand
GATAATGTTGCCACATGCAGCTACAGGGAATATCTCCTAAACTGTGAAAGTTTAGGAGATATTCCCAGGACCTACAGGTAAGCCTTATTATAGGCTTACCTGTAGTTTAAAGTGGTTGTCATGACTTGACAACTACTTTAATAGGAACACACATCCCTCATGGCTGGAGCACACAGCTCTCTCCTGATAGGGCTCTGTCTCCAAAATGGGAGCCCTGAGCTATGATCAGGCATGGCTTATAACTAATCTGTCCACCTTTATGTGGGTGGGGCTTGGGCTCCATTGTGGGGGACAAGTGGAACTGCACTCACTAACACCTTTTAACTCCTTGTTCCCTGTGCTGACTCCATTACACTGATGTTACTCAAGCACTTCTTTGCATAGAGGACACCACTCCCAGGTGTATAGCATTTAGAGGCCAGTACCAATTAGCCTGTTCTGGGCTCCACCAATCCAGCAATGCAGGTCACCTCTCTCCCAGTGACCCATCCCATGGTTGCTATGGGATACAGGTAACACTCTCTCTCCTTCTCCAACTTCCATGCTTTTTCTCTTCTGCCTGGGCCCCTCTACATCTCTCTTTTGTGCCTCCAGGCTGGGTCCCTAGGAACTCTGTACCATGAGTCTGGTCCCAAAAAGTGGGAAACTGGCCACTAGTAGAGGTGTCAAGCACGTAACCCTCTCCACTACCACAGGAACTATCACCCCTGCCAGTCATCTGTCTCTTGGCTAATTGGCTGCCTTGCCTGTGTGTTAGACCTATATATTGCATCTTCCTCTAGCTCAGTGGTTCTCAACTCCTGTCCTCAGGACCCACAAACAGGCCAGATTTTAAGAATTGCCTTGGGGAGATGCAGACTTGAATACTGCAATCACTGAGCAACAAATGAGATCAACTGTGATGTATTTCAGTTATCCTGCAAACCTGGCCTGTTAGTGGGTCCTGAGGACAGGAGTTGAGAACCACTGCTCTAGCTCATTCCCCTTGTTGTGTTGCAAGCCCTGTTCTTTGATACCCTGTGCATGCACCCCTTTAAAACTAGGCAGAGTAAACAAAATCTTTTACTGAGGTATTTGCTGATGGCAGTACAGTTTTCACAAAATAGCTTTAACACAATTCCTGTACAAAGCGTTTCTAACAACCAATAGAATGTGTATACTGTATGCAGAAGGCATGAAGGTGCTGAAAGTAGAATCTGTCACAAGCTAATCGTTTACACTAGGAGATGTGATCATTATACAGCTGAATCACCTTCCTGTCCATCTGATATCCAAATGGTTATTGATTGGCAGCTACTTCAGTTGTTTTCACTATATACATGGCCCAGTTTTTAGCCGTTAAAGCCTTATCAGCTAGCTAATCGTCTTGTGTATGGGCACCATCAATTTCAATTTCCACTTTAGTAACAGATTAGCTACTTGTACTGGAGTGCAGTCAAATAGAGTTATAAATGAATTTAGATTTTCATTTGTAGTTCTGTTAACTATGCAAGATGTATTAAGGTATGTGGCAGCTTTCCAAAATTCCTTATAGGAAAAATAATCTCCTCACCAGGCCACATATGTGCCAACATTTACCATTACAGGATATTTCAATTAAACACTGTAATTATGTTGCTAAATGTAAAGTACACACATGTTATGACTAATATGTATATGTATAATATGCTTATGCTTATAATGTATTTGAATAAAAATTCTGTGAAAATCCAATCTCCTAGTTATATGGTACAGCATGTACCAATAGTCCTCAATGTGTGTGTATATTTCCAGGCGAAATGATGAGGAGGATCATAATAGGACATAACAGAATTAATTTTCTACATAAATATTAGATATTGTTCAGGTTTATGATCAGATGCCGAGAAACAGGAAATTGAGAATAGAAGGATTTATATTTATTTATGAAGCTAGTAAAATATACAAAACTCTGAAATCTCTTTCTGAATGTCTGTGACCCTAGTCCATCCTTAATTAAATTGCCAGAACCTTCAAATATAGATCTAATAATAAATCTGTTTTTAATATGATTCCAATTTATTTACTGTCTCATCAGCAGAAGCAGCTGTCAATCTATTTCTTCCACAAGGAAACACAACTGTTAATAACATGAGTTTTTAAAAAAAATAATCAGGCTGTCTATGTAAAGCAGTTGTGCTACTCTAAAGCATTTTATAAATGTTAAACAATCAAACTGATTAAAGCACTTTTTAGAACAGATTAGTAGAATCATTTTTAATAACTTAGGCTGGCCACATTTGGGCAGATATCTAACCGGGAACGACAGGTGGAAGCAATAGAGGAGCCCTTTTCCTATCCATCAGCAACACTTTAACTCTTTGGATATTTGATATGCTGCTGTTACTTCTTGGAAGAAGCAATGAGCCTTCAATGTGACTTCCTAGTTCAATTTTTCTAGAGTACCTTAGGAAAGTTGCATTTAGCTTGAGCTGTAATTGTAAAATTCTTCCTCAAATGTGCTTATTGAGCTTGTTCTGGGCCATTTGCCAAGTCTGCAGGACTTGTTGTTGCCGGTTATCTGGAAGACCGCTTTAATAATATATCATTTTCATAACAAGGGCTAGATTTACCATTAGGCACGGGAGGTCTGTACTAAGGGGTAGCAGAGCCTAAGATTTAGCTTTCATTGTCCAAAGTCATTATGTTAAACTTTTTTGTTCCAGGAGCAATAGAAATAAATGAAAATCAGTTCATATAAGCTTTTTAAAAAAGTGATAAACTAGTCTAGACATCATAGAAAAAAAATGCTCTGTTTAGAAGAGAAGGGCCTAATACATGATGTCTGGCTTAGGAAACTACACTTTGCATGTCTTTTAGTCTTCAGTGATCTAAATCACCATAACTGTTTGTGACTGTGACAGTAGCTTCGCTAAAACATAAGACACATTACTTTTTCTTTACAGACAAATTTGTTTCCTCTTTTCAGCTGTTGTCTACAGGCTTTTGATTTTACTAACTTTTAGATCCTGGTTTTAATTGAGTTCTGTGTTTGTCATATCTGAATATAGCAATGCAAGGCCCAGCTTGCTTTTTTCTTTTTAAGATAAATCATTTGAGACATCAAAATGGGGTTCACCCGTCTTGCAAGCAATACGCAGTGGCGTATAGACATTTTATAGCCTTTAATATTATCTGAACTTTTGTATATGTTATTCTAAGGAATATATCTGTAGTTATATTACAGCCACTAGAAACAGAATATAGAATGCTGGTGTAGACTATTATATTTAGCTTATATATACATTGCATGTTACAGGAATAGATTCGTCCACTATACTAATTTCCAACAAATTTAAAATGCTATCCAAAAAGTATCTACTGGAATTTCCCCACTTGCAGTGTTGCATACAACAGTTTCACCAGACAATAGGCAAGAAAAAAATCAGAAACGGGGACACAGAGAGAAATAAAGATCTGACAAGGGTCTAGCCTACCCTTCCCTACTAAAGAAAAACATATTTTTATATCTGTGCTATCTTGCTGTTCATATTTGCTGTCTGGTAAAATGTTTTTAGTAGGACAGGGTGTGCAGTAAATGTCTCTAAGCTCTAGATAGCAGTAAAAACTTGGCAGGGTCCTAACCCCTCCCTACTTTACCAAACACTTTATGCAAATGAAATGGTTTAAGTAAAACTTCACAGTTTATGTTTTTTAATGGTTTGCAGCCATTTCATACATGTTATTTATTTTGCAAATTTTGTGTAAATTTGAAATCAAAATATGCATGGTAGAATAAAGCCAAGGCCTGCTGGCCTGGTTTTTACGCTACTATTGTTTCTGACAGGGAATGTAGGAATTTTTACCCCTCTGAACTAAATAAATATGATATTAGTTCAGTTGGGGTTAGGTGAAGATGTATTATATACAGTAAACCAGGTTAAAATGCTACTGACAGTTATATGTTTTTGTCCTGGAGTTCCTCTCCAAAGGATATATGTTAAAACATGTAAAAAATGTTCTACAGAACCTAAATTTATCTTTGGTTCTCTTTCTAAACCAAGTGACCTATGCACAGGTAGGAAAGGGAAACAGTTCAAATTCAATTTCTCTTATGCCCATATTATTGCTACAAAAGTTAAACCTCTTTCATAAGCTATTACTTTTCATTTATTAAAAGCTTTGTTTTATACATTGAGACTTTTGTTATGATAATGAGATAGCAGACATTTCCTTTTTCAAGGTTGTCTGATCATTGGTCACCATCGGCAGCTCCCAGTTGTAATCTCTCTTGGGCTCTTTTTGTCTTTCAACTTGTAATTTAGTTGGCGTCTCTATCAATTTGCCATGTCCATTAAATTAAAAGTGACTTTAAGAGGTCTCTTACTAGATCTTGACATGGATGAAATGAAACAGAAATAATGAAATACACTTCAACCTGAATACTATGAACTATAGAATGGAAAACATTTTATTTAATGACTTGCACACAGTTCACATTTTATGCAACTGTACATGCACCGTTAGTGTGTGCAAAACATATTAAAACAGCATGAAAACAAGTAGTGAAAAAAACTGCTGTATGCCATCAATTTGTCAATTTGACCATGTATCTGGTGGAAACATAAGAGGGGAAGGAAAGAGAGGTGCCAGGCAGGCATGGTGTAGCACAATTTATTAAAAAATATAAAATATGAACAACAATTGCGCTCACATTGCTTAGGGGAGACAGACTGAGATCAGGAATAAATGTGCAGGGACAGTCTCAGAGTGCAGCGGTCCAGATCTAAGAAGAATCTAATTTCTTGCCAGCCCAGTCCAGCTGAAGCATGTGGGATCACTAGATGGAGTGCAGATGCCAGGGTGTGTAGGGACCGCCATTGTGGAAATGAAACTAGAATGAAAGTCCGGGTGGAGAGGTAGTCTTCTGCCGCCAGGAGTGCACTGTCGGCCCAGCGGGTGCAATAGCCAATAGAGACGCGTTTCAAAGGCAAACAACTCCTTCTTCATCAGCCTGTCAGTTCAGGTAACCACCGGAGTTTATAAAGGCAACAGTCTAGTGAGGTGATAATTAGTGGAATGAGATTGACACCTTGCTGGGTGTGTATATCTGTGCATAGCCTATAATATATTGCAATATATTATAGGCTATGCACAGATATACACACTATTTACTGGTTGTCTAAACACATGTAAAACAGCTTTTTTGAATGTGCAATCAAGGTGGCAGCCTAGTCTAAACACCCCAGCAAGGTGTGGATCTCATTCCACTAATTATCACCTGGCTAGACTGTTGCCTTTATAAACCCTGGAGGTTACCTGAACTGACAGGCTGATGAAGAAGACATTATTTGCTTTCAAAAAGCGTCCCAATTGGCTATTGCACCCGCTGGGCTGACCGTGCACTCCTGACGACAGAAGACTACCTCTTCACCCAGACTTTCATCCCGGTTCCATCGCCGCAACAGCAGTCCCTACACACTCTGGCATCCGCCTGATACACACGTTTCAGCTGGATTGGGCTGGCAAGGAGTCAGATCCTCCTTGGATCTCTGTTCGCTGCACTCTGAGACTATCCCTGCACAAGTTTCAACTTATTAAAATATTTTCACAGTAGTAGAAGTATGAGTTAAATATCAGGGAGAATATTGAACAAATATATGAGAGACATGATACCCTTTTTGACTTATCTTGTCTTGGCTTCATCTGGGAATATGTTTGAGTGGGTAATGTACTGGAACTTTAGGAAATATTATCGGGGGACCTTGACTTTTTCTGAATACAAGGAAAGATCTTGCTATAGTGAATCACCTAAAATTGTATGCCCACCCAAAATGTTGTTTTAGTTAGGATATAGGAGGGAACCATTAGAACCACTGTTCTATGTTTACTGCTGTCTGAGGTAATGGAAAATGTTTTAACAGCAACACAAACAAAAATAAAAATGATTTTTATTAGAGTGTGAGTGAGGCAAGAACCCATGTCAGATTATTTTTTCTTTTTTTGCTGTCTGTGTCCCTATTGTGTATTTTTTTTCAAGTCCTTCTGGGTGAAACTATAACAGAAAATTCGCCCCAGAATTTCATGTAAATGGAACTCAAATGTCCCATGTGAAATGCTTAGTTAAAAAATCCTTGAAAAATGTAAAAAATAAGATAACCAAAGCAAAGCATAACCCTAATCCTAAACTAGAAGCTAACTTTAATGCTAACCCTAATTCTAATAATCCTAGCCTTAATGTTAATCCTAACCTTAACTCTATCTTTAAAGTTATCCCAGCACTGGCATGGTGATAACATGATGTACACATATTAATAGGTAAAACTAGGGATTAAAAGTTTGAAAAGAAAGTAAAAAAAAAAAAGGAGCCTCTGTAACCATCAGGAGCTATATGAAGTCCACTGTACCCTAAAACTACCATAAACACTCCCATGCACTGACTACAAAGTGTGTTATATCAGTTAAATGTCCTTATGTTCCCTTTCTTTCTAGCAAAAACTCAAATCTTGCTGACAACACCCTCTGTAGTATTGACAACTACAGGGGGCATGTCCATAAAAGCCAGTTAGCTATCAAGCAGCTTAAGGGATGCAGGACATTAGAAAAACTGGAAAGAGAACATGGTAAGACTCATGCACCCAGCAGTGAAGGCGGGGAGTAGAAGAGTAAAATGGCTACATTTTCTAACAAGTCTTCAGGTATTTTGTTTCCACATAGTGTAAAACCTAGGACTGGAGTTAGGCTTTTATACTTTTATTACTGAACTGAAACACATATGTAGCCAAATAAGTAAATTCTCCTGCTTTGAATCCTGGGTCAGTTTTTATTAATGTTTTGAAGTCACTGGATTACCATGACAGTCAGGCAACCTGTTTCTGATTAAAGGTCCGTCGCCCACCGCCGCCCCTTTAAAAATCAGCAGCTACACATACAGTAGTTGCTGACTTTTAACATTAGGACACTTACCTGTCCTGGAGTCCAGCAATGTCAGCGCCACCGCCAATCTTGGGAACGGCTGGTCAGGTGCAGCTGCATCCATTGTGGGTAAGGGAACCCGGCAGTGGAGCTTTTCGTGCTCACAGCCGGGCCCCTACTGCGCATGCGCGAGCTGCCGCTACGCTTTCTCACTGGCGGAGGAGGAGGAGGGGGCCGGGCAGCTGACGTAATCAGCCGCGGCCCAGGCTCACAGATGTGGGAACAGGAGACATGTCTCCTATACTCTCCCCCCGACCTCCGAAAGGTGCCAAATGTGACACCAGAGGGGGGGAGGAATCCGATGAGTGGATGTTCCACTTTTGGGTGAAACTCCACTTTAACCACTTTAATAAATAAAAAGTAAAATAAATAAGAAAAAAAATTATAGCGCCCGTCCTGCTGAGCTCGTGTGCAGAAGTGAACGCATACGTAAGTCACGCCTGCATAGGAAAACGGTGTTCAAACCACACATGTGAGGTATCGCCATGATTGTTAGAACGAGAGCAATAATTTTAGCACTAGACCTACTCTGTAACTCAAAACTGGTAACCTGTGAAGATTTTTAAATGTTGCCGATGGAGATTTCTACAAGAAATAACACTGCAGCGCTCAGTAAAAGCTAAAATTAATAAATTAATTTAAAAAAGTCCATAGTCCATGATTCAGAGAGATATATTGCAGGACAGGGATCCACCACAGGGTGACAGTTGACCTCAATGGAATGGATTCAAGACCACGTGAAAAAACCTCCACCATAAATCACACAGGCTGCTCACCTCCTTGCATGGACCCCTGGGTGAACCAGACAGGTCCTTCAAGCCTTTCCCACAACTGGGAGAGAGATAGATAGTTCTTATGTGCTGATCCCGGGAGGTGCACGTCACGCCAGCAGCAGCCACCTATAGCTGAATGTCACCACACACTTCACGGAGTATACATGTTTGGAAACTTGGCACATGGTCTAAATGCCTTTGCATGTGAGTGCATTTATTTTTTTACAAATAAATTGTGAAATTATACAGAGAGCACTAGATTTCTTTTTACTTTGCAGATATCGGAACATCTATGGCTTTATGACGTTTTAATGCTGGACTGAGGAATAGAGTTGAGCGGACACCTGGATGTTCGGGTTCGGCTTCGCGAAAAAGTTCGAGTTCAGCCCCGAACTTGACCCAAACTTGACCCCGAACCCCATTGAAGTTTTAATAGGTAAACAACCACTGTGCCATTTTTAAATGTTCAGCGATTCAAAAATGGTTATCAAAATGAAATGCCCGCTGCCCTCTCATTTGATTTAGACAGAGTAAGGCTTTTCCAGTTTTTTATCTGTGAGTATGCTGCACAACTGCCTGCCATCTTTTGAACACAGAGACCTCAAACTTTTCCACGTGTGCATTACAGGTCCAGAGTGGGTGTTTGCCTATATGTTGGCTGCGAGGAATACTTCTAAAAAAGTAAATATTCAATGTTGAAAAATGGAATATTAACAGAAATCAGCAGGAAAATAATAGCTATGGGGAGAAGCGGAAGAGTTTATTACTTGGGGATCATTTGGGTGAAATAAGGGTAAACAAAAGGTTAATGAAAACAAATGTTATTCATTTTTTTACTAGTCAGGTTGCTTTAACTGACATCATATGCAAATTGAAGCTTATACTTTTGACCTACAAATGGATGGAAAGGAGTAAATACAAAACTAATAATGGTACTTTGTATCTTTGAATTATGCATCTGATTAGTGTTTATAAACTTTATTTCAGAAGGTCCATTTTGGAATAGCTACTCTATTTACACAGCAACTCTTGGCTGTCAAAATGACAGCTGGCAAATGTAGCAGGAGGGAGTATCAGCAGGGAAGAAGAACAATGCATTATACACAAGCTCTTATGTATTTCAATGGCAAAATTTTGATTGGTTTGCCCAATGTCCACAACTGGTTAACTAAAGAACAATATTTACATTTTGAGGTAAAAAATACCTTGTACATTGCTACATTTTTTAGTAACAGAAGAAACTTTTCAGATTGCAGATTTCTACATTCACACACAGATCAGGTTTTGTGGATCGGGAAGTCATGCAATTTTTCAATTAGAAATATAAATTGTTTTAGAAGTATAATGTAAACATAGTTGCTAAACATGAAATGGCAATATTAGTTTATTGATTTTACCAATATATTTCCAATTTGCTTTATTTAACATTTCTTCATTGCCCAATCATATTAAGGAAAAGCTCTGCTTTTATAATTTTTCCTGTTCATAATTGGATGTTTGAAATGAACACAGCTTTCCTTCACGACATTGTCCTTCAGCTAGGTTCACAATTTAGTAGGTAGGGTCCTGTAATTCCAGGCCAATATATAAGGCATTTTCATTTGAATGAAACAACAGTGATGTTTTAAATCCTCACATGTATAAAATGGCATTGTAATGTCCTAAGTTTTCAGTTCAGGACAAACTTAGTTTAACAATTCCAATATGACTAATAAAGTGTTCATTGTAAGCCTGTTTTTAAATAGCCAGAATCTATTATTAACATTATGTAGTATTTTTGAGATACTGTTTATTGCTTTTGAGGTCTTATTCTCAATACTGTTTTTGCCTAGTAATTGGCTAATAATTTTGCAGCTTCACTTAACAATTGTTTTTAAATCAATATAGAAAAATGAAACACTGTAGAGATCAGAAAACTTCAAAGAAATGCTTTGTCTCTGGTTCATCAACTTTTATTCTACTTTGCAATTCATAGTGGGAACATTTCTCTTGTTATCATTAATCCTAAAATATTTAATGATTTTATAGTTTTTAGTATGTTTTTTTAGGGGGTAGGGGAACAATCATGAAATGTTGCTCTTGGTTAAATTTTAAGACCTGTCCCTAGAGTTGAGCAGACACCTGGATGTTCGGGTTCGGCGGGTTCGGCCGAACTTCGCAAAAAAGTTTGAGTTCGGCCCCGAACTTGACCCGAACTTGACCTCAAACCCCATTAAAGTCAATGGTAACCCGAACTTTTGGGCACTAAAATGGCTCTAAAAAAGTCCTGGAAAGGGCTAGAGGGCTGCAAAAGGAAGCAAAATGGAGGTAAGAGTAGGACAAGTGCCCTGCAAACAAATGTGGATAGGGAAATAACTTAAAATCACATAAAAAAAACTAAAAAATGGAGGAGGAGGTGATGTGGAGTAGGAGGTTGAGGAGGCGGTGACAGTGGTGGTGTAGGTGGAAGTGGCGATGGAGGAGGAGGGGGTAGCCAACACTGTTTTTTGTTTGTTTGGGTTTTTTTCTAATTGGGGTAGCCCCCAAAATATTGAGACATATTAAAAAAAAAAAAAATCACTATCTGCAGACAAACCCAGAGATGTTCTAGCACAGGTTCACTTTTTCCATATAAAATGTACCATGGTTTATTTTTCATGTTTCTCCTGTTGCAAATTCCAATAAAGACTTATGTTCTTAAAAAAAAAAAAAAAAGAAGTTCACTTAAGTATACCAATGGCTGTGTGAGGCCGTTATAAATGTCTATTCTGCACAAGGTACAGACAAGTCTTGTGGAATCCATGCCTGGTTCATTTTAATAAACGTTAGCATGTCCAAATTGACTGTGGACAGGCGGCTGCGCTTGTCTGTGATAACGCCCCCTGTCGTGCTAAACACACGTTCACACAATACACTGGCTGCAGGGCAGGCCAGCACCTCCAAGGCATAAAGGGCAAGCTCAGGCCATGTGCTCAATTTGGAGACCCAGAAGTTGAATGGGGCAGACCCATCAGTCAGTACGTGTAGGCGTGTGCACACATACTATTCCACCATGTTGCTGACATGCTGCCTCCTGCTAAGACGTTGCCTATCAGCTGGTGGTGCTGTTTGTTGTGGCGTGCTGCTGACAAAGCTTTTCCACATTTCGGCCATGCTAACCCTGCCTTCTGAGGTGCTCCCCTGCCTTCGCCTTGATCCTCCATTGAGCCCCCGGTGTCATTTGAGAATGCCCTCAGCGCGTCTACCAGCATAAGAGACTGCTGCATGACTTGGGGCTCAGACTGCTTGGATGATTTACAAGGGGCTGAGGTGTAAGACAGATGGGCATGGGGTTCAGGTGCCAACTCTGAGCTTTCAGCAAGGAAATGGGTGGGAGACAATGTGAAGGAACTGGAGGCATTGTCAGCCACCCAATCTACTATTGCCTGTACTTGTTCTGACCTCACCATTCGTTGAGCGGCATTCGGGCCTACCATATAACATTGAAGGTTCTGTCGGCTACTCGCACCTGCGGAAGGTGTTTCACTTGTGCGTGTAGCTGGCACAGATCGACCACGTTCTCTCCTTGCAACAGGAGCTGCGCCAACAGCAGCAACACCAGCAACACCAGCAGCACCACAACCACATCCCTTATTTGACGCTCTCCTCATTCTGGACGCAAATGTACTATTTAGCACAAATTTATATTATTTTTTGAACCGGCAATGTCGACGCACTTTTTAATTTTGTGCAAGAAATGCACAGCAAGGTGCAATTGTACTATGTAGCACTATTTTTTTTTTTTTTTAAACCAGCAATGTCGACGCAGTTTTTAATTTTGTGCAATAAATGCACAGCAAGGTGGAAATGTACTATGTAGCGCTATTTTTCTTTGTTTTTTAAACCAGCAATGTCAACGCACTTTTTAATTTTGTGCAAGAAATTCACAGCAAAGTGCAAATGTACTATGTAGCACTATTTATTATTCTTTTTTTTTTAAACCAGCAATGTAGACACACTTATTATTTTTGTGCAGGAAATGCACCGCTGACTGCAAATGTAGTATTTAAAATATTTTTTTTTTTAAACTAGCAATGTAGACGCACTTTTTAATTTTGTGCAAGAAATGCACCGCTGGCTGCAAATGTAGTATTTCAAATATTTTTTTTTTAAACCAGCAATGTAGACGCACTTTTTATTTTTGTGCAAGAAATGCACCGCTGGCCGCAAATGTAGTATTTAGAATATTTTTTTTTTTTAAACCAGCAATGTAGACACACTTTTTATTTTTGTGCAAGAAATGCCCCGCTGGCCACAAATGTAATATTTTCCACAAAAAAAATAAAAAATTAAATTTGTCTAACTGCAATGTAAAAGCAGTATTTAAATATGCCAAAATGTTGCCAACTGAACGAACAGAACACAATTAAAGTAGTGTCCCTGACACAGAAGCAGTTGCAAGTGCACTGCACTTGCAAAAATGGCTGCAAACGCCCACCTAACAAACAGAAAAATTGCTTAGGTTTTATATGAGGCACTTTGCTTAGCCAACAAAATGAACTCTAGCAAACAAATATCTCCTCTAGCACCCACCCACCAATAAGCTGATCTGTCCCTCACAGCAGCAGCAGCATCCTCTCCCTACACTAGTATGAGATGATTTTCTAAAGCTAATCTGTCCCTCACAGCAGCTGCATCCTCTCCCTACACTAGTATGAGATGATGTGACATGCAGCACTACCTGACTCCAGCTTATATAGAGGCTGGGTCACATGATGCACTGGCCAATCACAGCCATGCCATTAGTATGATCACATCCCTCTCCTACGTCGACGA
>BLSH010316289.1:212011-232589 GCA_018402905.1 Glandirana rugosa | reverse complement strand
GTCGGTAAAAACGTTCACGTCACGTGAACGTTGACGAAGACACAGTCCCTGTGATGAAATTAACACAAGACAAGCAAGTCAACCGTTGTAAAACCGTATAAATTTATGACGAAAATGTAACGTCAATCTGTTTAAATTAAAAAATAAAAAAAACACCTTTTATAATGTAAACACCGGTCGCCCCGTAAAGAACGTGTTTTTATTTTTCACACAGATGTAACGACCAAATTTTTTTTTTTTATAAGATTTATGATGTAAACGCCGGTCGCCACGTAAAGAACGTGTTTTTATTTTTCACGCAGATGTAACGACCTTTTATTTTTGTGCAAGAAATGCACCGCTGGCCGCAAATGTAGTATTTAGAATATTTTTTTTTTTTAAACCAGCAATGTAGACACACTTTTTATTTTTGTGCAAGAAATGCCCCGCTGGCCACAAATGTAATATTTTCCACAAAAAAAATAAAAAATTAAATTTGTCTAACTGCAATGTAAAAGCAGTATTTAAATATGCCAAAATGTTGCCAACTGAACGAACAGAACACAATTAAAGTAGTGTCCCTGACACAGAAGCAGTTGCAAGTGCACTGCACTTGCAAAAATGGCTGCAAACGCCCACCTAACAAACAGAAAAATTGCTTAGGTTTTATATGAGGCACTTTGCTTAGCCAACAAAATGAACTCTAGCAAACAAATATCTCCTCTAGCACCCACCCACCAATAAGCTGATCTGTCCCTCACAGCAGCAGCAGCATCCTCTCCCTACACTAGTATGAGATGATTTTCTAAAGCTAATCTGTCCCTCACAGCAGCTGCATCCTCTCCCTACACTAGTATGAGATGATGTGACATGCAGCACTACCTGACTCCAGCTTATATAGAGGCTGGGTCACATGATGCACTGGCCAATCACAGCCATGCCATTAGATGGCTTCTAAGGGCAAAGGAGTGAAATGCTTGTTGATTGGCTGCCCTGCAGCTATTCAACAGGCACGAAAAAATACCCGAACCCGGACTTTTTCTCAAATGTCCGGGTTTGGGTTCGGGACACGGACACCCTAAAGTCCGGTACGAACCTGAACTTTACAGTTGGGGTTCGCTCAACTCTACTGAGGAACCTAGGATCAGGAGGATCAGCACATAAGAGCTGTCGATCTCTCTCCCAGTTGTGGGAAAGGCTTGAATGACCTATCTGGCTCACCCAGGGGTCCATGCAAGGAGGTGAGCAGCCTGTGTGATTTATGGTGGAGGTTTTTTCGCGTGGTCTTGAATCCATTCCATTGAGGTCAACTGTCACCCTGTGGTGAATCCCTGTCCTGCAATTTATCTCTCTAAATCATGGACTGTGGACTTGTTTACTTAATGTATTAATTTTAGCTTTTACTGAGTGCTGCACTGTTATTTCTTTTATATACTGGCACTAGGATTTGGAATATTGACCTAGAGTGTTCAGCTGCTAATAGTTTAACCACTTGCCACCCGCCCGCCGCAGCGTGACGGCGGCAAGATGGCTCATTATCGTGAACCGCTGTCACAGGACGGTGCCCGCGATAACGAGTATTGTGAGCGTGTGCGCGCCGCCGGAGGCTTGCTCGCGTGCTCACTGTCTTCGGGGGGCAGGGAGCGGGTAGGGTGGACTCGATCGCCGCCAGCTACCCGCGATGGCCCCCCCGCAGTGAAAGAACGGAGGTACGAGTAAGTAAACACGGATCTCCGTTCTGTTAGAGCGGAAAGGGCTGTGATCACAGGCTTCCTGTATATGGAACCCGCAATCACTCCCTTCCCCCAGCCAGGTCAGCCCACATACAGTTGGAACACACCCAGGGAACACAGTTAACCCTTAGATCGCCCCCTGCAGGTTAACCCCTTAACTGCCAATGGCATTTACACAGTAATCAGTGCATTTTTATAGCACTGATCGCTGTATAAATGCCAGTGGTCCCAAAAAAGTGTCAAAATGATCCAAAATGTCCGCTGCTATATAGCAGTACCGCTAAAAATCACAGATCACCATCATTACTAGTAAAAAATTTAAAAAAATAAAAATCCCAGAAATGAATTCTCATCATCCGTAAACGCGGCAACTTTTGCGCAAACCAATCAATAAACGCAGATTGTGATTTTTTTTACCAAAAATATGAGGAAGAACATTAATTGGCAAAAACCGATGGAAACATTTTTTTTTTTATTTGCATTTTAGAAAAAAGTAAGGAATTAGTTTTTTTTCCCAAAATTGTTGCTTTTCTTTTGTTTATATCGGTGATCAGAAATGACGCAGAGGTGATCAAATACCACCAAAAGAAAGCTCTATTTGTGGGAAAAGAAGGACGCAAATTTTGTTTGGGTACAACGTCGCACGACCGCTCAATTGTCAGTTAAAGCGACGCAGTGCCGAATCGCAAAAAGTGCTCTGGTCCTAAATTGGGAAATCCTTCCGGGGCTGAAGTGGTTAATATTATTATTATTTTTTTTTTTTCTCCTTGCGCTGATTGATTTTCCATTTATTTGATGGAGATTTCTAAGTGCCAAAGTTTGTTGCCAGTCCATGAGCGAGCACAATTTTGAAGCATGACATGTTGGGTATCAATTTACTCGGCGTAACATTATCTTTCACAATATGGAAAAAAATTGGGCTAACTTTACTATTGTCATATTTTTTAACTCAAAAAAGTGGATTTTTTAAAAAAAAGGGTGCTTGTAAGACTGCTGCGAAAATACAGTGTGACATAAAGTATTGCAATGGCCATCATTTATATTAGAAAAAAAATATAATGTTTGGGGGTTTTATGTAATTTTCTAGCAAAAAAAATGATTTTAACTTGTAAACACCGAATCTCAGAAAGAGTTTCGGTCCTTAAGTGGTTAACCACTTACCCACCAAGCCTGTTTCTTGAATTCTGTGCTTACCAGTTAAAAACATTTTTTTTTGCTATAAAATTACTTAGAACCCCCAAACATTATATATATTTTTTCCTAACACCCTAGAGAATAAAATGGCGGTCATTGAAAAAATTTATGTCACACCGTATTTGCGCAGCGGTCTTACAAGCGTGCTTTTTTTTTAATAAATTCAGTTTTTTTAGTTAAAAAATAAGAAAACAGTAAAGTTAGGCCAATTTTTTTCCATATTGTGAAAGATAATGGTACGTCGAGTAAAATGATACCCAACATGTCATGCTTCAAAATTGCGTCCGCTCGCGGAACGGCGATAAACTTTGCAAATTAAAAATCTCCATTGGCGACATTTAAAAAATTCTACAGGTTAGCAGTTTTGCGTTATATAGGAGGTCTAGTGCTATAATTGTTGCTCTCGCTCTAACAATCGTGGCGATACCTCACATGTGTGGTTTGAACACCGTTTTCATATGTGGGCGGGACTTACGTATGCGTTCGCTTCTGCGCGCGAGCTCGGCGGGACGGAGCGCTTTAAATTTTTTTTTTGTAATTATTTATTTTGATTTTTAATTTTTATTTTTACACTGTTCTTTAAAAAAAATTGATCACTTTTATTCCTATTACAAGAAATGTAAACATTCCTTGTAATAGAAAACAGCATGACATTCCTTGTAATAGAAAAAAGCATGACAGATATCACCACTCAAACCCAAGGACGTCATATGACGTCCGCCGGTACGGAAGTGGTTAAACTTGCTTGCGGCTGTAATGTATTGTCTTTAACAAGAGGGCCTTCAGATCCCGGCTCCCGCTATGTGAATGGTTATCAGGTACATTGTACCCCTACCTATTCATCAAAAAAGCTATGAAATGTAAAAAAAAAAAGAGCTGGTTTTTGACATGCCCTTTATTAGTAAAATAGCTGTCTTCTCCTCAATCTGTCTTCTCCCGGTGCTGTCTCTCCCGGTGCTGTCTCTCCCGGTGCCGTCTTCTCACCGAGCCATCTTCTCCTGCGCCGCTGTCTTCTTCCTCAATGCTGGTTACCCAATGAAAACAAAAAATACGCTCTTCTCCTGATGCTGTTTTCCTCTGTTGCAACATCTCTACTTCCTGACAACTCTTATGTAGCCATGGGGCGTGGCCATCCGATGACGTCACCTGGAGGCGGGAAACGTCACAACAGATGAAGACAGCACTAGGAGAAGATTGTCTTTTTTGTTTCACTGGGTAACCAGCGGTGAGGAAAAAGACAGCGGCAGCGAGGAAGAAGACAGCGGCACAGGAGAAGATGGCTCGGGAGAAGACGGCACCGGGAGAGACGGCACCAGGAGAGTTGGCATTGGAAGAAGACGGATCGGGGAGAAGACAGATTGGGGAGAAGACAGAGCTATTTTTTTAATAAAGGACTTGTTGAAAACCAGCTCTTGTTTTTTTTTTTTACATTTCACAGATTTTTTTGGTGAATGGGTAGGGGTACAATGTACCCGGTACCCATTCACATAGGGGAGGGCTGAGATCTGGGGGTCCCCTTTTTAAAGGGGACTTCCAGATTCCAATAAGCCCCCACCCACAGAACCCGACAACCATCGGCCAGGGTTTTCAGGAAGAGGCCCTTGTACCCATCAAAACGGGGACAAGGTTCTTTGGGGGGACATGTGGCCTGGAATGGTTCAGGAGGGAGGTGCTCACTCATCCCCCCTATCCTGACCTGCCAGGTTGAATGCTTGGATAAAGGTCTGGTATGGATTTTGGGGGAACCCCCACACCATTTTTTTAAATATTTTGGTGTGGGGTTACCCTTAAAATCCATACCAGACCTGAAGGGCCTGGTATAGATTTTGGGGGGACCCCCACGCTAGATCTGCCAGTAGTTCTCTGAGTTGGTTCCTCAGATTCACCAGAGAGTTAGATAGGGTTGTTGAGCTCTTTTGTTTATTCAGCACCTCAAGATTATGTATGATTGTGAGTACCTTTTTGAGCTTAGCATTGTAAGCCTTCTTTGCTCTGGAGCCTTGTTGAATGCAGACGCCTCTCATGAAGGCTTTATGTGCATTCCACAAGGTCCATACATTGGAGACTGAATGTAAATTCGTTTGAAAGAAATCTGTTAGATTCTGAGAAATGACCTTCGCATATTCTGGATCCTGTAGGATCTTGATGTTACACCTCCATATCTGGGATTTTTCCTTCGGGGCCCCCTCCTCCACTGACACTGTAATGGGTGCATGGTCTGACCATGTAATGTCACTGATAGTGGAGGAGGTTACCCTCTGGAGCAATCCCAGATCTGACACAAACATATCAATCCGTGTATATACCTGATGTCTGGAGGAGTAGAAGGTAAAGTCCTTCTCTGGACTGTGCATACACCTCCACACATCATACAAACTTTCTCTGTGAAATAAGTGATTGAGGGATACATGTTTCCCTTTGTCTCCTGATGTAGAGTCCATACTCGGATCACTCATCAGGTTGAAATCCCCACAAATCAAAATGTTACCATACCTACATTCTGGAAGTCTCTTGAGTAATCTGTTCAGGAAGCGATTCTGGTGTGTATTTGGCACATATATGTTCACCAGTGTCATGGGGATATCATTAATGTCACATTCTAATATTATAAATCTTCAGTCTGGGTCCAGAGTGGATGATTTGAGTTTGAAGGTTACAGTGTTCTTGACCGCCAGCATCACTCCTCTCTTCTTCTGTTGGTCATTGGCTAGGAAGATATTTGGAAAGTCTCTATGGCTGCATTGGGGGTGGTCCTTGGCACGGAAATGTGTCTCTTGTACGCAGAGTATATCTGCTTTCGCTAGTTATGCTTCTCTCCATAAGGAAAATCTCTTGGCCGGGTTGTTGAGCCCGTTAGCATTAAGTGAAAGAAATGTAATGGTCATTAAGGGATTTGATCGTCAATCTAGTCTTGTGGACCAGTGCCTGTGAGTCATTTTTGGCCTGCAGTTCTGTGCTTTTAGTAAGTGCACCCGATACTGCCGCTAATAAACAAAGTTTCACGAATTTGTAAAAAAAGGACCTTGAACTCGGTCCGGTAACAGAGTTTTCTGTTATGAAAGTAGTAGTAGGGGCCATTGGATATTCCAGTTATCCTTGGCCTGGGACTTAATGTTGGGTTCTTCATGATATGTATCAGGTACATCCATTTACCAGTTTTGCCATTCTCTTTCTAAGGGAGCAGGGGTATCCACCATTGTTAGAGGTGCTGGTATGTTTCCTGGCAGTATCCCCCATCTCTGTAGTATACTGATGCCTTCATCAAGTGTTGACACTGAGGTATTGTTTCCATTGTAGTTGATCAATAAGGTAGCAGGATATTTCCATTTGTGAGGAATTGAATAGTTTCTGAGCGCTTTTGTTATTGTTGCCAAATGTTTGCGTCATCATAGTGTGTCTTGATAGGTCTGGGAGCATCTGTAGACTAGCGTGCTCTTCTGGTAGTGCATTTGTTCTTCTATAAGCCGTGATAATTGCTTCTTTTGTTTGGTAAAAATGCATTTTTAAAAGTACATCTCTTGGCGTGTCTGCTGCGATAAATGCTGGCTTTGGTAGTCTGTGGATCCTATCCATGGTTAAGTCTAATGCCGACATTGTGGGGACTAATTTAGCAAAAATGTCTGTAACATAAGGCTGTAGTTGGTTCTGTTGGATGCTCTCAGGGATCCCTCTTATTTTAATATTGGGCCTTCTAGACCTGTCCTCCAAATCAGCTATTTTGGCTTTGAGTCATTCAATATCATCAGTGTGGTTGTCATGAGCATCTACCATTGTGTTGAAGGAAGTTACATAGCTCTCCATGTTATGGTCAATGGATCTGTCCCCTATTTCCTGAATGTCTCTTGTGAACTGTTTGACACAGTCCTTGAGATCTATTTGTAGCGAAGACCTCAGTGACAACAGCATGTTTTTTAGGGTGCTGTCAGAGATAGGTTGTCCCGTGGTCGGGAAAGTGGCTATGGAGTCCGCTGCCGCTTCGGCTGTACTTGAGGCCGGGGCTTCAGTGGGGCCTAGTTCCATATCAGCATGTTCATGATTAGGCTCTCTGCGTGGTTTATTTTTGACCGGGCTCCTTGTGGAGGGTGAGGAAGAGCCCGAGGATTCCCCACTGTCACGGTTCCCTACCTGCACACCCGAGAGCAGCTTGTCTCCTTCTGTGCCGGGGATGAAGCGGTGCGAGCATGTGCCTCCGCCATTTTGCTGCAGCCTTCCGCCCGCCGGCTGAAAGAAACTCGCCAGTTTCTGGACTTGTGCCTGGTGTTTCTTTTTGCGGGTCATTCCTCCGGGCTCCTGGTCGCTTCTGGAGTCGTCGGGCGTGCCATTTGGATGTGCCAGATCGTTGCTCAGTCCCGGGTGGCCTCGTGGAGCTCCTGCCTTATGCGGCCATCTGCTACGCTGGTAGCCACGCCCCTCTTTTTTGTAGATTTGATCCCGGTTTTATACTGAGGATGGCAATGCCCATACTGAGTATGCAGTTTATCACCCAGAAGGACGCTCTGTATTCAGTCATTGGATCCGTCTTCCCCAGCTCAACAAGCAGAGCTCCATGCTTTATCAAAGCCTGTGAGCTATCAAAAGTGTATATATTTATATAGTTAGTAGGGAAATTAGAGAGCTTTCGGTTCCATTAGAAGGGCTAGAAGTTGTTTTTACTTCGGCAGGTAAACCAATCAAGCATGTTAAGCTAATTGATTGGCTGTCTTCAGCCTTCCAGCTTCTTGCTGAGGTAGCCATACTAACTCATACATGGAAGCAGACCAGGCAACTAAGGAAGCTGCATTACGGCCCTGGACACTTGCTGGGTTTGTGCCACTCACAGATTCCAGACTAGTTCTGACCCAGTATAGATTTGATTAATTCAACTTTAAGGACCCCAGAACGAGAACGAGAAGAACATGTGGTCCACAGAGGGCAACTTCTTATGAAACAGGACTTTGGAAAAAGGTGATCTTTTATGTCTGCCAGCCACCCTTTTCCCTTCAGCTTGACACATGGACTGTGTCATCAATCACAAGCAGTTATGGCTGCCTTAGTAAATGAGTGTGGGATAGAGCCAGGGTTCTCCACAGTTGTTTTTATAACATACCACTTCTTGTTTTACCTGTTACCAAAGGTTTTACCAAAAGCTGAACATTCCTTCCAGAGATAACAAAAAGATATATCCAAATGTCCAAGTCAGGATCTTACGGGTATGCATTTTGTTTGTATGGACATGTTTTCGTGATGTCCAGTGGCAAATACTACTGCAAAGGCCACAGTAAAAAGTGTTATCAGAAGTAGTTTGTAAGTACAGAGTGCTAGACTCTACAGAGAGTAACAGAGGAACTATTGTTATAGGAGAGTCCTTTCTAGACGTTTTGAGGTTTTATTTTTACACCCCCTCGCATCTACAATGTAGTGGGAAAAGCAGAGTAAGAAACTAGAAAACGATTGCCTGAATGTTTTCTTATATTTTATTAAGCCCCAAAGGGGACATCGGACTCTCCTCCTATGAGATTTGGTTTGGGAGTGTGTTACTCACTTGCTTATTTTTTGTCTCAGCAGCTGAAGCCTCCCTTGAATCACAGAGAATGTTGCTGATCTTTTAATGTTTTTGACAAATTCATTTATGTTATTTCTCCCCAATTCCAGATCCTAACAGTTTAGAAGGATCTCATAAACGAAAGCCAGGTGACTTGTGGATTGTTAAGAGACATTTATATATAAGGAAATGTTTGGACACTCAATACAGCATCTATTCATGTACAGTTTTGCAAAAGTCATCTGGATCCGCACCAGACACTGCAAAAATGACTAAATGAAAGAATCTCTGTGTTTGATTTGTTTCCCTCTTTGAATCACAGTCTAGGGTACTATTTATTCAAATGCTTTAATTGTAATATAAATATAGATATATTTAATGGTATTTGAAAAGTAGTTCAGCCATATTGAAGTCATATTTGTCTTTTATAACTCTTCCAATGTATGTAGAATTGTCTGCGTTTACACTTGCTGATAAATCAGCATGCCAGCACATAAGCTAGAAGGTCATTCTGGCCACAGGAGTGTACAGCCAATACTCTGTAAATATTTCTTATCAATCATTTGTTTTTCACAATGAAAAGTAATTTTGTAATGAAAAAGCTTCTCAGCTATTATATTCTCCACAATGGAGTTTTGCATTTTTGGACAGGACTACCCCCATCTAAGCGTGTGGAGGTTCCAGGTTAAAGGTGATAGCAGGTATAGTTAGTGATCAAAATATTGATCAAAAGAGGGGAGAGTGTAATGGAAATTTTTAAGTTCTGTATATAATTGTATTCTATTTTGTATGTATTGCACACTGCACTCATTGTGCGCACAGCAGTAATAATGCTTTCATTACATGTTTGCATTCTTTCGAGTCCTGATTAGAATTAGTCTGCCTATGTTACGCCCCTTGTTACCATACAAGTACAATTGTAATATTAATGTGATACCTACGTAATCATGTGTATAAAAACCTTCAATTGCATCATAATAAAGCAGAACAGTTATATGGAAAGATGCTGAGTAGAGTTGATCGAACCCCCCGATGTTCGGGTTCGGTGGGTTCGGCCGAACTTTGGGAAAAAGTCCGGGTTCGGTACCGAACGTTACCCGAACTTTATCCCGGACCCCGAACCCCATTGAAGTCAATGGGGACCCGAATTTTTCGGCCTAAAAATGGCTGTAACAAAGTCCTGGCAAGTGCTAGAGGACTGCAAATAGAAGTAAAATGGGGGTAAGAGTAGGGCAAGTGCCCTACAAAATAATGGGGATAGGGAAAATAAATTAAAATCAAATAAAAAAAATGGGAAAGGGGGGGTGGGTGTGGAGTAGGAGCCTAGAGGTTGACTAGGCCGTGACCGTGGCAGTGTAGGTAGAAGTGGCAGTGGTTGAGGAGTAGGAGGAGGTAGCCAACTTTTTTTTTTTGTAATTGGGGTAGCCCCCAAAATATTGAGGCATATTCAAAAAAACAAGTACACGAATGGCTGTGTGAGTCCGGTCTAAATGTCTATTCTGCACAAGGTACAGACAAGTCTTGTGGGATCCATGCCTGGTTCATTTTAATAAAGGTTAGCTTGTTCACGTTGGCTGTGGACAGGCGGCTGCGCTTGTCTCTGATAACGCCCCCTGCCGTGCTAAACACACGTTCAGACAATACACTGGCTGCAGGGCAGGCCAGCACCTCCAAGGCATAAACAGCAAGCTCAGGCCATGTGGCCAATTTGGAGACCCGGAAGTTGAATGGGGCAGACCCATCAGTCAGTACTTGTAGGCGCGTGCACGCATACTCTTCCACCATGTTGCTGAAATGCTGCCTCCTGCTAAGACGTTGCCTATTGGCTGGTGGTGCTGTTTGTTGTGGCGGCTGCTGACAAAGCTTTGCCACATTTTGGCCATGCTAACCCTGCCTTCTGAGGTGCTGGCGGTGCCACAGCTGTGTTGGCGGCCTCTTCCTCCTCCTCCCCTGCCTTCGCCTTGTGCTTCCACTGTGCCCCCGGTGTCATTTGGGAATGCCCTCAGCAGCGCGTCTACCAATGTGTGCTTGTAGTCACGCATCTTCCTCTCACGCTCCAGTGAGGGAATTAAGGACAAAAAAAGTAGTGGCGGCTGGGAACCACGTACCGTGGGACAGCCACCGCCATCAGGTTTTTGAAACTGTCCGTGTCCACCAGACGGAATGACAGCATTTCAAAGGCCAGGAATTTTTCAATGCTGCCATTCAGGGCCAGGGATCGTGGGTGGGTAGGGGGGTACTTCCTCTTTCTCTCCAGTGTTTGGGAGATGGAGAGCTGTAAGCTTCCATGGGACCATGGTGTGGAAATTCTTGGGGGCGGTGGCGACATGGTGGCGTTGCTGTCATATCGTCTGTTTGCTGGGTGGCAGGTGACACTGTCACAGTAGAGGTGGAGGAAGAGGCCGAGGCAGCAGCAGAAGAGGAAGCAGGAGGAGGCCGAGACCTTTCTTGGATTTTGAGGTAATTATTCCAATGCAGCTTGTGCCTTGAATTTAGATGCCTGATCATGGGGGTTGTGCTCAGGTTTAGAACATTTATGCCCCGGCTCAGGCACAGCTTGCAAATCACTTGTGTCTTGTCGTCAGCACCTTGTCTGAACAACTGCCACGTGGGGGAATGCCTTTGAGCTGCCTTTGGTGTGCTAGGTCCCTGGGTGCGGTGGGTAATAGCAGGCATACTGTCTAAGGGACGCTCGCTCCGCTTTTGCAACCTGCTTCCTCTTTTGCTCTGCTGGTGCCTCTGTGCAACCACCACCTCTTCCTCCAAACTGCACACGTCACTCGCATGACCCTCAGTCCATGTGGGGTCTAGGACCTCATCATCCTCCTCCCCATCATCTTCCTCCTACCCTTCACCACTGCCCTCCTTGTCAGTCTGCACACTGAGGCAAGCTGCAGCAGTTGGCACCCGTGTTTCGTTATCATCAGAGACGTGCCACGCTGGTGTTTCCATGTCCTCATCCTGCAACAGAAGTGGTTGGGCATCGGTGCACTCAATATCTTCCACTTCTGGGGCAGCGCTATGTGGATGGCCCACGGAAAGCACACTAGGAGAGTCATCAAATAGCATAAGAGTCTCTTGCATGACTTGGGGCTCAGACTGCTTGGCTAATTTACAAGGGGCTGAGGTGAAAGACAGATGGCCATGGGGTTCAGGTGCCAACAATGTGAACGAACTGGAGGCATTGTCAGCCACCCAATCTACTATCGCCTGTACTTGTTCTGGCCTCACCAATCGTTGAGGGGCATTCGGGCCTACCATATACCGGTGAAGGTTCTGTTGGCTACCTGAGAAAGGTGTTTCCTTTGTGTGTGTAGCTGGCACACCTCGACCACGTCCTCTCCTTCCAACAGGAGGTTCACCAACACCACCAACACCAGTAGCACCAGCCTCACCAGCAGCACCATGACCATGTCCCTTATTTGCTCTCCTCATTGTGCCCACAAATGTACTATGTAGCCCTATTTAAATATTTATTAATACCTTCTTTTTTTTTTAAAACACCAAGGTAGACTGACTTTTTATTTTGGTGCAAGAAATACACCGCTCACACCAACAGCTAGAACCTCTCCCTTTAGAACTAGGAGATGATTTTTGAACAATAATCTGTCCCTCTAAGTAACAGCTGGAACCTGGCCCTATAGGAGTAGCCGATGATTTTTGAACAATAATCTGTCCCTCTAAGCAACAGATGGAACCTGGCCCTACAGGAGTAGCCGATGATTTTTGAACAATAATCTGTCACTTACAGCAACAGCTAGAACCTCTCCCTTTAGAACTAGGAGATGATTTTTTAACAATAATCTGTCCCTCTCTATGCAACAGCTGGAACCTGGCCCTATAGGAGTAGCCCATGATTTTTGAACAATAATCTGTTACTTACAGCAACAGCTAGAACCTCTCCCTTTAGAACTAGGAGATGATTTTTGAACAATAATCTGTCCCTCTAAGCAACAGCTGGAACCTGGCCCTATAGAACTAGGAGATGATTTTTGAACAATAATCTGTCCCTCTAAGCAGAAACCTCTACCTAGTGCAGTCAGATCGTTCTGTAATGCAGGGTTTGATCTGCAATCTGTCACTCAAAGCAGCAGTATGCGAAATCTCAAATGACTCCACAATCAGATCGTTGTGTAATGCAGGCTGAGGTCTGCAATCTTTCCCTCAGAGCAACAGTAGTAGTAATCTCAGGATGTAGGATGCGATGCTAAAATGTCTGCAATCTGTCCCTCACAAAAACGCTGGCAGCTTCTTCTCCCTACACTAGTCAGAGTCTCAGAGAGCATGTGACTGCAGCATCAAGTGACTCCAGCTTATAAAGAGGTTGGGTCACATGATGCACTGGCCATTCACAGCCATGCCATTAGTAGGCATGGCTGTGATGGCTTCTAAGGGCAAACCAGCGAAACGCTTGTTGATTGGCTGCCCTGCAGCTATTCAACATGCGTGATCAACTACCAGAACCCAGAACCCGAACATTTTTTGAAATGTCCGGGTTCGGGTCCGGGTCCCGGACACCCCAAAGTTCGGTACGGACCCGAACGTTACAGTTCGGGTCCGCTCAACACTAATGCTGAGTGTATCTTTTGTGTCTGTTGCCTACTGCAGTAGTTATTATTAATTTGGAACCACTAATCAATATGAGGATAGGAGTTGCCTATCTATAAAATTCCTAATCAATCATATACTATATACCATCACTACTAGAAATATGTACCTGTAAATTTTATTTAAATATATTGCACATATCCCGATCCAAAACCATTGACTGTAAAAAAATCAAATCAAAGACATAGATATAAATCAAAGTCTTTGTTCAATCCTCTCGGATACAAAGTTTCTAGACAATTGATGTAATAGACTTCTCTTTTCTTTAACCTAAGTTCCCTATTACCTCCCCGTCTATCATGTGTAATAGCTACATCTACATCTACATCATTAAATGTCCCTGTGGCCTCCTGTATGTTGGGGAGACCACCCAGAAAGTTAAGGACTGTATGGCTAGGCATAAGTATTCTATATGGGATAAACTGACACAACTTCCACTATCTAGGCACTTTGTACAGATGGGACACACGGTAGCCCAACTACGTTATATGGTTATTGAAGTTATTAAGGTAATAGGGAACTTAGGTTAAAGAAAAGAGAAGTCTATTGGCTCAATTGTCAAGATACCTTGTATCTGAGGGGATTGAACAAGGACTTTGATTTGCATCTATTTGTTTTTTTACAGTCAATGGTTTTGGATCAGGATATGTGCTATATATTTAAATAAAATGTACATATACATATTTCTAGTAGTGGTGGTATATAGTATATGATTGTATATTGATTATTTTATGTACCTTAATGGCAGGTTCAAAATAGAACTTCCCTCAAGGGATATGGAGAGTGAACTTAGCCTACACAGCCAGTGTTTTGTGCATAAACTGATTGAGAGAGAAAAAACAGAAGAGGCGATTACCATGTTGGTTAATTTTTTTAATTGATTCCCGGTGTAAGATGTATATACTGTATATGAAGTAATTGAAGGTTGAACCATTTATAATTGTTGCTACCTGAAGAAGGGTGCAAACGGTTGTTCTAGCCCAAAACTGTTGGTTTATTTGGAATTATCTGATACATGTTTGTATATATGTTTATAAATATTGTGTGCGGCAATCTTGGACTTTTTTGTTTTATATATGGCCCGTGGGTAGGGCTTGATTGCATGCACCGACAAGATTACTGTGTGCCGTTCACCCCACCTGGATTATATATATATATATATATATATATATATATATATATATATATATATATATATTGTGACAGTATGGCAGTATGCGAGGTGAACTAGTGGACAGATGCTACCGGTCACCTCGCATGCATTGATATAGATTGGACTAGGTGGAGTCCGGCCCAGGTATTACCAGCCACTGTTGCTGGGATGGTTCCGGTCTGGAGTTTTGGTCCACTGGAGTCCACTAGCAGGTGGCTTAAATTACCAGGAAGAGCTCTAAGTTGTGCTCTGGCCTGGGACTCAGAAGGAACAATCGGAGTGAGCTCAATTGTCGTGTTTGGACTTTAAAGAAAAGGTTTGCATTTGCTTATGTTTTATGGGTGTTGGGGACCAGGCCCACACTGTATAGTGAGGGAAACTATACTGTCAAGATTATTGCCAGACGGCAAGGTTTTTGGTTTTCTGTTTTCATTACTGTTTTTGTGCAACCTTTTAAATAAACCTGGCAGCAAGCCAAAATTTTATGAAGCCTGCTGTGCTTCACTAGTGCTGATCCCTCACAATATATATATATATATATATATATATATATATTATACTGTGTGTACACTACCTGCACTTACTGTATATAGTTTACACTGAATGCCCTGTATATATAGTCTATACTGAATGCAGTATATACAGTTGTGCTCTTAAGTTTACATACCCTGGCAGAATTTATGATTTCTTGGCCATTTTTCAGAGAATATGAATGATAACACAAAAACTTTTCTTTCACTCATGATTAGTGTTTGGCTGAAGCCATTTATTATCATTCAACTGTGTTTACTCTTTTCAAATCATAATGGTAACAGAAACTACCTAATTGACCCTGATCAAAAGTTTACATACACTGGTGATTTTGGCCTGATAACATGCACAGAAGTTGACACAAAGGGGGTTGAATGGCTTTTAAAGGTAACCATCCTCACCTGTGATCAGTTTGCTTTTAATTAGTGTGTGTGTATAAAAGGTCAATGAGTTTCTGGACTCCTCACAGACTCTTGCATCTTTCATCCAGTGATGCACTGACGCTTCTGGATTCTGAGTCATGGGGAAAGCAAAAGAATTTTCAAAGGATCTGTGGGAAAAGGTAGTTGAACTGTATAAAACAGGAAAGGGATATACAATGATATCCAAGGAATTGAGAATGCCAATCAGCAGTGTTCAAACTCTAATCAAGAAGTGGAAAATAAGGGGTTCTGTTGAAACCAAACCACGGTCAGGTAGACCAACTAAAATTTCAGCCACAACTGCCAGGAAAATTGTTCCGGATGCAAAGCAAAACACACAAATAAGTTCAGGACTCTCTGAAAACATGTGGTGTGGCTGTTTCAAAATGCACAATAAGGAGACACTTGCCCACTGATCCAGCCTTTTTGGCAAAACATCCGTGAATTATCTAAAAAAAGCATGGAGACTTCAATACAGTTATCACCAGAGTGCTGTCTACTCCACATCTCCAATGGATCCATGAAAAGATACAAAAGATCATTAATTCGATTTTTATTCACCGCAGCGAAAGCACTAATACCTAGATACTGGAAGACGACACATACCCCCTCAATTAAAGAGTGGCTTCACAGTGTGAGTGAAATACACCACATGGAGGAAACTAGAGCTATTGACACCAACACGACAGAGAAATTCAATAAATTGTGGAATGCTTGGGCTATATTTAGGTATTCAGAAGACTACGAAAGAGCTATCAGTAGTTAATTTGGTTATGGTTGACCCTTATATAACGGCCCTGTATTGGATTCTTGAACCTCAATACGTATTGTTTACCTTTGAGAAGGAGGGCGAAAAGGAAAGAATACAATTTTTTTTTTCCTCCCCATCTCTTCTCCTCCTCCTCTCCCTCCCCTACTTTTCTCTTTCACTTTCACTCCCTTACTCTCTATTTCTTTATCAAACTAGACTGTTAATGATGTTCTTCACCGTTGTTCATGGGAATAGTGAGCTTGAATAGGCCCTATCCCTATATCTCTGTTTTAGAAGGTATTATATGGATGCCACTACAGTTACGTTATAAAGAGAAGTGGATATTTGTGCAATATAGTTATTTAGCTCATACGGAAATGATATAATCTTCGACAGGATTCTTTAACTACTTATGCTAGAAATACACGTATGTGTCAATAACAGCTAAGACCCTGAGTGTAGACTATATAGAAATATACTATGACACTCTTTCTTCTGTATCAATGTGAATTGTGAATTGAACATCTCATTGATTGTACTATTTGTTTTTTCTGCATTCTCAATAAAAAATTCATAAAATGTGAAAAAAAAAAAATAAGGAGACACTTGAAGAAAGATGGGCTGCATGGCTGAGTTGCCAGAAGAAAGCCAATACTATGCAAATGCCACAAAGTATCCCGTTCACATTATGCCAAACAGCACAGAGACAAACCTCAAACATTCTGGCACAAAGTCATTTGGAGTGATGAGTAGTGTTGAACGAACCTGGACTGTAACGTTCGGGTCCGTACCTAAATTTGGGGTGTCCGGGACCCGGACCCGAACACGGACGTTTCAAAAAACGTTCGGGTTCGGGTTCTGGGTTCTGGTAGTTGATCACGCATGTTTAATAGCTGCAGGGCAGCCAATCAACAAGCGTTTCGCTGGTTTGCCCTTAGAAGCCATCACAGCCATGCCTACTAATGGCATGGCTGTGATTGGCCAGTGCATTATGTGACCCAGCCTCTATATGAGGCTGAAGTCACAGTGCTGCATGTCATATGCTATTGGGTTAGTGTAGGGAGAGGATGCTGCCGGCGTTTTTGTGAGGAACAGATTGCAGACATTTTAACATCTGATCCTGCATCCTGAGATTACTACTACTGTTGCTCTGAGGGACAGATTGCAGAAATTTGAGATTTCACATACTGCTGCTTTGAGTGACAGATTGCAGATCAAACTCTGCATAACACAACGATCGCTATGATCGTACACAACGATCAGATTGTGGGATCGTACACAACGATCAGATTGTGGGAGTAATTTGAGATTTCACATACTGCTGCTTTGAGCGATCTGACTGCACTAGGTAGAGGCTTCTGCTTAGAGGGACAGAATATTGTTCAAAAATCATCTCCTAGTTCTAAAGGGAGAGGTTCTAGCTGCAGCTGTAAGTGACACATTATTGTTCAAAAATCATCTACTAGTTTATTTGATTTTAATTTATTTTCCCTATCCCCATTTTTTGTAGGGTACTTGCCCCACTCTTACCCCCATTTTACTTCCTTTTGCAGCCCTCTAGTACTTGCCAGGACTTTGTTACAGCCATTTTTGTGCCTAAAAGTTCAGGTCCCCATTGGCTTCAATGGGGTTCGGAGTCCGGAATAACGTTCAGGCAACGTTCGGTGCCGAACCCGGACTTTTTCCCAAGGTTTGTTCGGACCCGCAGAACCCGAACGTCCAGGTGTTCGCTCAACTCTAGTGATGAGACCAAAATTGAGCTTTTTGGCCACAACCATAAACCCTACATTTGGAAAGGAGTCAGTAAGGCATGTGAAACACGGAGGTGGATCGCTGATGTTGTGGGGATGTGTTAGCTACAAAGGCACAGGAAATTTGGTCAAAATTGATGGCAAGATGAATGCAGTATGTTATTAATAAATACTGGAGGAACATTTGCATTCATCAGCCAGGAAGATGTGCATGGGGCGTACTTGGACATTCCAACATGACGATGATTCAAAACACAAGGCCAAGTCGACCTGTCATTGGCTACAGCAGAATAAAGTGAAGGGTCTTGTCAGGGATCTCGACGAGCGTTGCGATCGTGCACGCTTGTCCGCACGGATTCAAACGAAGGTTCCCACGACCGTTCGGAGGCGTGCACATGTACGCATGCGCAGGGATGTTGTCAGGGCACCAATAGCAGGAGGGCGCTAGGACCCAGAATCTCTGTCAGCACATCACATGGGCCTTTATAAGGAATACAGACTTGGGCTTTAGTGCTGTCTGATCTGCAGCTTGTCAGTACCTGTACCTGCTTGCCCGTTATCTGCTACCTGATCCATTACCTGATTGACCCGGCTTGTTTGGACCACACTGCCTTCTCCTACCCTGACCCGGCTTGTTTTGGACCCTGCTTACCTCTGCCTGCCTGATACACGTTGCCGAACCCAGCTTGCATCTGACCACCCCGCCTACCGATTTTGCTGCTCTGTTCATCTGTGATTGATCTTGATCGCTGTCTGCTGCTGCTGTTCCTGCTTCCAGCTGTCTGCTGTTCCAGTGTTACCGGCTCCACTCCAGAATCCAGTCTCCTGCTGTTTGCCAGAGGCACTCCTACCTTGCTGTACTCACGAGTCCACTGTTCCCATTCCAGTGGGCTCTGAGTCAGAGCTATATGAGAGGTCTCCTCCTACAAGAGACAGGCTCCACACTCTCAGGTACGTGGTTCATTATAGTATCAGACAGCCATATATGAGTCTGCGGGAGGAACCACTTCCATTGAGGAGCTCTGCCAGCATCTCTCTGCACTTACCCAGGCCGTCAGGTCCCTGCAAGAAGGTTATACCAGATTAGAGGCTCAAGTTCAGACCTCTTCTCCTGCACCCAGCATGGCATCCACCACCACAGCTCCAGCTACTACCCCTCAAGCCAGCACCGGTCCTTCTGTGGTCATGCTGCCTCCTGAACCTAGGGTCCCCATGCTTGCAAGATTCTCCGGGGATCGGACCAAAGTTTTGGGCCTTCCATAATGCCTGTCAGCTGTTCTTTGCTCTGCAGCCACGGACTTTCTCCCTAGAAGTGACCAAGGTGGAACCTGTCATTGCCCTGCTTCAGGGGGAACCACAGTCCTGGGCACATAGACTTTTGGAAGGAAACCATGCACAAGTACAGACCCTAACAGCCTTCTTTGATGCTATGGCTCAGCTGTAAGATGATCCATAGTGTACCACCATTGCAGATGCTGCCCTGTATGCGCTCCAGCAAGGCCGAAGAGTGGCTGAGGACTATGTTACTGACTTCAGACGCTGGAGCGCAGGCACCCAGTGGAATGATGCAGCTCTGCGACATCAGTTTCGGATGGGGCTCTCTGATGGACTGAAGGATGAGCTTGCCAGAGTGGGAACCCCCCAACACCCTGGAAGGACTGATCATTCTATCCATCCAGATTGATCAGCGTCTCCGGGAGCGTTGTGCTGAAAGAGCCACACAACAGCACAGGCCTACCTGGATGATGCCCAGAGTTCCTTCTCATGCCTCTTCTGTTCCAGCACCAACCATGTTGGCTCACAGTGCCCCAGAACCCAAACCTATGCAATTGGAACTGATGCGACCTATGCTGACACCTGAAGAGCGACTCCGATGTTAGCAGAACAACCTATGCTTGTACTGTGGAGAGTCGGCTCATTATGTCAGCAGCTGCCCCACCAAGACCCGTAAGTGCTTACCACTTGCTTCTACCAGCCTGTCTACTGTGTCTGCCACCGTCACTCACAATGCTCTACCCCTTTCGTTTCAGCTGTCGGGAAGAACCCTACAAGTCAATGCCATTATTGACTCCGGTGCATGCAGCTGTTTTATTGACCTGCAGTTCGCCCATCAACACTGCATTCCCCTGCAACCCAAGACGCACGGCCTTTCAGTCTATCTTGCTGATGGGTCCCATATCAAGTCTGGACTAGTTACCCAAGAAACTGCTTTGTTGCCTGTCAGCTCTGCTCATCATGAGGAACTGTTAAGCTTGGATGCCATCTCTTCCCCGCTTTTCCCAGTCATTCTGGGCCTTCCATGGCTCCAAGCCCATGATCCACACATAGGTTGGACTACTGGAGAAGTCAAGTTTTCTTCACCTTATTGCCAGAGACATTGTACTTTCAGCACCCCGGTCAGGCCTGTACTGGCCATCGAGACTACCGGGAGTTTCCCGGTGGGTCGATGGCTCAGTGGGCCGGCCTCGTCCTCACAGGGGTCCCCGCGATCTACCCGTCAATCACCGCCAGTCAGCTGACGCCTGACGGGTAGATCGGGGATTCAACTGCAGAGAAGCGCAGGGAGCGGCTGTGTATGAAGTTCTCATTCATGAGTCATGCTGCTCCCTGGCGGCCCCACCCCCTCCTCTCTCCTCGTCCATTCCAATTGGCTTGTGACATCACCTGGGAGGGACGAGGAGAGAGGAGGGGGAGGGGCCGCCAGTGAGCAGCGTGACACATGAATGAGAACTTCATACACAGCCGCTCCCTGCGCTTCTCTGCAAGAAAAAGAAAAGACTGGTAACACTTAACTGATGTACCCGATGTGCCCCCATGTGCCATGATGTACCCTTATGTGCCCCCATGTGCCCTGATATACCCTTCTGTGCCCCCATGTGCCCTGATGCCGTGTACCCCCGTGTAGTCCCGTGTACCCCCGTGTCTTCCCATATAG
>BLSH010316289.1:194240-210574 GCA_018402905.1 Glandirana rugosa | reverse complement strand
CTGATGTGCCCCCATGTGCTGATGTGCCCCAATGTGCCCTGATGTGCCCCCATGTGTACCTCCATGTGCCCTGATGTACTCTCATGTGCCCTGATGTACCCTGATGTGCCCCATGTGCCCTGATGTACCCCCATGTGCCCCCATGTACCCCCATGTGCCCTAATTTGCCCTAATGTGCCCTGATGTGCTCCATGTGCCATGATGTGCCCCCATGTGCCCTGATGTGTCCTAATGTGCTCTGATGTGTCCTGATGTGCCCTAATGTGCTCCATGTACCCAGATTTTCCATGATGTGCCCTAGTGTGCCCTGATGTGCCCTAATGTGCCATGATGTGCCCTAATGTGCCCTAATGTGTCCTGATGTGCCATGATGTGCCCTAATGTGGCCTGATGGGCCCTAATGTGCCATGATGAGCCCTAATGTGCCTGATGTGCCATGATGTTCCCTGATGTGGCCTGATGGCCCCTAATGTGCCTGATGTGCCCTGACGTGTCCTAATGGGCCCTAATGTACTCTGATTTGCTCTGATGTTCCCTAATATACTCTGATGTGCCCTGACATGCCCTAATGTGCCTGATGTACCCTAATGTGCCCTGGTGTACTGTACCCTGATGTGCTGTGCCCTGATGTGCTGCGCCCTGTAATCTGATGTGCTGTACCCTAATGTGATGTGTGCTGTGCCCTGATGTGCGTTGCACCCCGATGCGCGCTGTGCTCTGTGCCCTGTTGTGCTGTGCCCTTTGCCCTGATGTGCACTGTACCCTGATGTGCCCTGGGCCAGTCTGGATGAAGTCCAGGGCCAAATTTTTGTCCCAGTCCAGCCCTGACCCCGGTCATCCCTTCGTCATTACTGTGCCTCAACACAGACCCAGAGATCCGGCAGTCAGTACCTGAACCTTATCATCTTTTTTTGGATGTGTTCAGCAAACGGGGGGGGGGGGGGGACACGCTTCCTCCTCACTGCCCTTATGACTGTCCGATTGATCTTCTCCCAGGGGCCGTAATTCCATTCGGACGCATCTTTCATTCGCCCTTCCAAGTCCTGAGCTGGAGCAGGGATATTCTTTGTTACCAAAAAGGATCAATCACTCAGGCCTTGTGTGGACTATAGGGAGCTGAATAAAGTCATGTTTAAGAATCGTTACCCCCTGCCTCTGATGACTGAATTATTCCAGAGACTAAGATCTGCTAACATCTTTACCAAACTGGACTTAAGGGGGGCCTACAACTTGGTGCGCATCAAAGAAGGTGATGAATGGAAGACCGCTTTTCGCACCAGATTTGGTCACTGTGAATACCTGGTAATGCCCTTCGGTCTTTGCAACACTCCTGCTACCTTCCAGGATTTCATTAATGATGCGTTTAGAGACTTTTTGGACATTTTCGTCATTGTGTACCTAGATGACATTCTGATTTTCTCCGGGTCCCTAGATCAGCATCATATGCATGTCAATCAGGTGCTGGAAAGACTCCATCAACACAGACTGTTTGCTAAGCCAGAAAAATGTGAATTTGAGAGGGAGAGTATCCAATTCCTGGGCTTGATTATTTCACCGATGGGAGATGAAATGGACCCACAGAAGGTGTCTGCTGTAATTGACTGGCCTGTACCCACAGACAAGAAGGGGGTACAGCGTTTTGTGGGTTTCGCAAATTCTATAGGAAGTTCATCAGGGGATTTTCTACCATCATTTCCCCTATTACACAGCTTACCAAGCAAAACTCCCAATTCCACTGGAATCCTGAGGCCCAGGATGCTTTTGAAACCCTGAAGAGACGCTTCACTTCTGCCCCAATCCTGAGCCATCCGGATCCGGCACTTCCCTATGTCCTTGAAGTTGACGCTTCTGAAATTGCAGTAGTGGCAGTCATATCCCAGCATCAGGGAGTCAAGGACACCTTACAACCTGTGGCCTTCTTTTCATGGAAGCTCTCCCCGGCCGAAAATAATTATGATGTTGGTGATCGGGAACTTTTGGCCATCAAAGCCACCCTGTAAGAATGGAGGTGTCTGCTAGAAGGTGCAACCCATCTGATTCTTATTTACACCGATCATAAGAATCTTGAGTACCTACGATCAGCCAGACACTTGAGACCATGGCAGGCCAGATTCAGATCCAGAGGCCTTGTTCTTTTCCCATTTCAACTTCCATATTACGTACTGTCCTGGGTCAAAGAACACCAAGCCTGATGCCTTGTCCCGGATGTACGGTGGCCCCAGAGACTCCTCTGTTCCCGATACCATCTTGCCAACGGGTAGTTTTCTTCTTCTACAAGCAGATCTTTTGTCTCAGATGAAACAGGCCTCCATGTCCCAGTCCAGTCCTGCCGGATTAACCCTCGTTTGCCGGGACAATCTGCTTTGGAGAGGAGATCGAATCTTTGTACCAGAGAACGTTCGGGTAAAAGTTCTTAAAAGTCTGCATGACCATCTCCTGGCAGGTCAATTCGGCATTCACAAGACCGCAGAACTGGTGCAGCGTACTTTCTGGTGGCCCAAGTTGGAGGACTTTTGCAGGGAATACGCAAATTCTTGTCCTGTCTGTATCCAGAACAAGACAACAAGAAGCCGAGCCTGGGGCCTGCTCAAACCTTTGCCCATTCCAGACAGACCCTGGCAGATGATCTCCATGGACTTTGTTGTTGAGTTACCACCTTCTGAGGGCTGTATGGCAATATTTGTGATTGTCGATCGTCTGTCCAAGATGGCTCATTGTATACCCTTGAAGAGCACTCCCTCTGCTGTAGAGACAGCTCAAGTCTTCATTAAGGAGATTGTCAGATTACATGGAGTACCAGCAAATATCGTGTCTGACCGAGGGGTCCAGTTCACTTCCAGCTTTTGGAAAGCCCTGTGCGAGCTGCTACAGATCAAGTTGGCATTTTCCTCGGCCTATCATCCGCAGACCAACGGGCAAACGGAACGCACCAATCAAACTTTGGAACAGTACCTCCACTGTTTTACATCTTTCTCCCTAGATGATTGGGTACCCCTGCTGCCACTTGTGGAGTTTTCTTATAACAATGCCAGTCATTCGGCCACGGGGCAATCCCCGTTTTTCTCAAATTATGGCTTCAACCTGTCCTTCTTGCCTGACTTTACTTCTGAATCCACAGTCCCAGCGGTACAGAGTACAGTGGATTTCTTGAGTTGGAACAACAAGGTTCTCCAAGAAGCAATCGCCAAGGCACAGGCGGACAACAAAAGGGCTTTTGACCAGAAGAGAAGGGGGGGCTGAAGTTGCAGCCTGGTGAGCGGGTGTGGCTTTCTACAGCAAATCTCCGGTTGGCTTGTCCCTCCAAGAAGCTGGCACTCAAGTTCATCTGCCCCTTTCCGGTGAAAAGAGTCATCAACAATGTGTCTTATGAACTTTCATTACCCGACTCTTTGAAAATTCATCCGGTATTCCATGTTGCTCTGCTAAAGTCTGCTGTCACTGACCCATTTCCTGATAGAGGGTCCAAACCACCAGAACCAGTCCTCATTGATGGAAGCGAGGAGTATGAGGTGGAGGCTATTCTGGACTGCAGGAAAAGACAAGGTCAGACCCAAATCCTGATTAAATGGAAGGGTTATGGACCAGAGGACAACTCCTGGGAACCTGAATCAAATATTCATGCAAAAAGACTGATTAAAGCCTCTTTCCAGTCTCACCCAGAGAAAAGAACATCGATGGGCATCCGGAGACTGCCCCTTGGGGGGGCAATGCCAGGACAAGCGTTGCGATCGCGCACAGATTCCAACGAATGTTCCCACGACCGTTCGGAGGCATGCACATGTATGCATGCACAGGGATGTTGTCAGGGCACCAATAGCAGGAGGGCACTAGGACCCAGCATCTCTGTCAGCACATCACATGAGCCTTTATAAGGAAGTCAGACTTGGGCTTAAGGGCTGTCTGATCTGCAGCTTGTCAGTACCTGTACCTGCTTGCCCGTTAACTGCTACCTGATCCATTACCTGATTGACCCGGCTTGTTTGGACCACCCTGCCTTCTCCCACCGGCTTGTTTTGGACCCTTACCTCTGCCTGCCTGATACCCGTTGCCGAACCCAGCTTGCCTCTGACCATTCCTGCCTGCCGATTCTGTTGCTCCGTTCATCTGTGATTGATCCGGCTTGTCTGAGCATCCTCCTGCCTGTTTCATCAGTCAGCTGTCTGCTGTCCTGTGCTCTGCATCCAGCTCCCGTGATCGCTGTCTGCTGCTGCTGCTGTTGTTCCTGCTTCCAGCAGTCTGCTGTTCCAGTGTTACTGGCTCCACTCCAGCATCCAGTCTCCTGCTGTTAGCCAGAGGCACTCCTACCTCGCTGTACTCATTAGACCACTGTTCCCATTCCAGTGGGCTCTGAGTCAGAGCTGTATGAGAGGTCTCCTCCTACAAGAGACAGGCTCCACTCACTCAGGTACGTGGTTTATTACAGGTCTGGAGTGGCCATCTCAGTCTCCTGACCTCAATATCATTGAGCCACTCTGGGGAGATCTCAAACGTGCACTTCATGCAAGACAGCCCATGAATTTCAAAGAACTGGAGGTTTTTTTGCCAAGAGGAATGGACAGCTTTACCATCTGAGAAGATAAAGAGCCTCATCCACAAATACCACAAAATACTTCAAGCTGTCATTGATGTCAAAGGGGGCAATACACAGTATTAAGAACTGGGGTATGTAAACATTTGATCAGGGTCATTTGAGTAGTTTGTTGTCAATATGATTTAAAAAGAGTAAACACGGGCGGCGTGGCTTGCAGCCGATGGTGTAGGACACACTGAGTGAGCGCTCTGCTGAAGATCCATCCAGTGATCCTGAAAAATCACCCTAACGATCGCACAGACGACTATATCCCAGCTGTGTATACTCCTGAGGATCCGCTCTACCATCCGGTGCCGGTATTTTATAGCATATGATGTCAAAGAAAGGGAGAGAAGCCCAGGCAGCAGCGGACCAGGCGAACAAAGAGGCACCAGAGCACAGAGGTCTGCAAAGGAGGCGGCAAAGAAGCTGTTTGCCAATCTAACTGCTAAAGACACCCCTGTGAAGAATGCGGCTGCAGCACAGGAGCAGGAGAGAATGGAGGGAACTGATGACCTGGAGCCCGACTGGTACATGGAGTCCACAGATGCTCACGCGTGGGACACAGTGAGTACACAGGCCTCGCTGCCTGCAGCCTTGCCTAACTCCCCTGCCGACCCAGGCCCGGAACCTACACTACGGGACATAATGGTGGCCATTACCTCTGGTAATGCCGCTCTCGCCACTCTCACAAATGAAATTAAAGGGGTCAAGCACAAAGTAAAATTGGTCAGGCATGATATGAGAAAGCTACGTGACCGCACTGCAGCCCTGTAAGATAGGGTCAGTGGGGTAGAGGATGAAATGGCGCCATTGCAGAGGGAGTTTAACCAGGTACAGGCTATCACTCATGGCAAAGCAGCGCGTATCGAAGACATGGAGAATAGGCTGAGACGTAATAATGTGCGTGCTGTGGGTATTCCAGAACGAACGGAAGGCAAAAATCCAGTGGCATTCATTGAAAAATGGCTGGCTAATACATTTGGCACAGACTCTTTCTCCCTAATGTTCGCAGTGGAAAGGGCCCATAGGGTCCCTGCCAGACCATCTAAACCTGGTGAACGTCTGAGACCATTTCTGTTTAAACTACTTAATTTCAAGGATAGAGACGCTGTGCTGTCCTTGGCGCGGACCAAGGTGGATTTATTCAAAATAGACAACACTAGAATCTCCTTCTACCCAGATTTCTCTGCGGAAGTGCAGCGCAGGAGAGCTAAGTTCACGGAGGTGAAAAGGAGGCTCAGAAAATATGCTGTTACATATACGATGCTATATCCAGCTAAGCTGCGTATTGTTGCTAATGATGAAACTCATTTTTTCGAAAATCCCACTGCAGCATCTACCTGGCTGGACAAGAAGGAACATACTCTGCAGAAGCACGCTTCTCATGCTTGACTTGAATCCCATTTTACTGAGCTGGTTAAAATTCTTTGGGTTTATTGAATTGTTCTGAAAGGTGGTGGACTGCGAATATCCATCATTTTCACAGTATACACAGTTCTTTTACAAACACCAAAGACTGTAAGTTCCTTCGGATTCCGAAAGTGTACTGAAGACGTTGGGGGCCCCCCCCCGGCCTATCAGTCCTATGTGGACGCCCTGTTAGTTCTCACCCTGTCGTTATCTTTTGTTTTGCTATCAGAAAGACTAACAGTCTCTCACTCACACGGTTCCTGCTTTTGAAGAAGCATCGTGCTACCTTCATTTACACTATCATCCCTTGTATGGAACTGACTGTTATTCTCAGCTGTTGTGAGATTCGTTGTGCACCTGACTATGCCTGCCTGTTTGACTATGAGCTATGGGAGATTTTTGTGCTCCTGCTACGACCATATAAGAACTGGAATGTTTTGACATTTCTGCAGCCTGCCCCCGTGACCAACGAGATGTCACTACTACAGGACTGGATGTGGGGCACACGCCGAAATTCCCAAATCCCAATAATATTGTATTTAACCTTTATTTCCCAATCTCATGATGAATACGTGTAATTTTATTTCATGGAATCTGAGGGGGTTGGGTGATGGAGTGGAACGGGTGGCGCTATTTTCCACGCTGAAAAAATGTAATGCGGCAGTGGTGTGTCTACAGGAAACGCATCTCCAACTTGCTACGCTTACCTCTTAAACATGGACGGTACCAAACCCAGTTTCACTCCACTCACACTACATTCTCTAGAGTTAGTACACTGATTTCTAACACAGTCTCCTTCAAATTGCTGCACTCAAAGTCTGATGATCAGGGAAGATATGTATTTCTTTACTATATATTGGCGAGTGTGCCTTGTGTAGTTGCTAACATGTATGTTCCTCCCTTCCACAATTGGCGCAGTTTTTGACTGTGGCCTCGGATGTCCCCGTATGGGCATTGGGTGACTTTAATAACGTCATGGACAAGAGGCTGGACAGATTTTCTAGATTGACGGGAGATGACCCCAGGGCTGGGGGTTCCACGCCATTTGCTAAACTGGTTCAAGAGTTAAGCCTGAGAGATGTGTGGAGGTACAAAAATCCTGTGGCGCGATGCTTCTCATGTTCTTCCTCCATGCATAATTGCTTGTCTCGTCTTGATATGTGCCTGGGGAACCCTGAGGCACAAGTCAAAACTGTAACTGCGGAATACTATCTGCGTAGTATATCTGAACACTCACCTCTATTAATTGGGGTCCACCTTGCCCAGGCTGCTGGGGGGAAACTTTGGAAGGTTAACCCCTTCTGGTTTACTCTGCTTCCAGAGGGAGACTTAATCCCTGCTGCGCTTGCTGAATTCTTAAGCATTAATAGAGCCACGTTCGAGCCGGCGGTGGTATGGGATGCCCTTAAGGCCTACCTCCGCAGTCTCATCATTAGGCAAATTTCGGGTATTAAAACTTGCACTAAAGATTGGGAGAATCATGGTGTTGCAGGCAGTAGGGGAAGCTGAAGCCGAATACATTAGAGCCCCATCGGAAGCTACAGAGCGCAGATGGATGGAGGTACAGGTGTTAAACAAGCAGGTAATTATCAATGCAGCTAAAAATAAGAGATTTTTGTGCAACAGTCCTTCTTTAATGAAGGGGAAAATGCTGGCCACTTACTAGCTAGGATCGCTAAAGCGCAACAGGATAAGACCCATATAGATGCAATTCAGACACCTGAGGGAATTAAGGTGATGGACCAATACCAAATAGCGTCACAGTTCACAAGCTTTTTCAAGCATGTCTATACATCTAAGGTTCAACCTTCGGAAGAAGCTCTAACACAATTTTTAGATAAAAGCTCCCTCCCATGGGTGGCCCATCAGGATGTCCTTATGCTTAATCCCCCCTAAAATTAGAAGAACTCTCTGAGGCAGTCTCCCAGTTGGCCAATAGTAAGGCTCCGGGTGCAGATGGATTGCCCATCAAGACATATACACAATACGCGGAGGTCCTCCTCCCAGCGTTGCTGGATACGTTTAATGACGCCCTGAAAAATTGGCACCTTCCGGCGTCAATGGGGGAGGCTGGGGTGGTGGTATTGCCCAACCAGGCAAAGATCCTCTGCAGCCGGACTCTTATAGACCAATTTCCTTGCTTAATTCTGACATTAAAATCCTGGCTAGGGTCTTGGCTACGAGACTGGCACAAGTTGTAGCGGGGCTGGTTCACGCTGACCAGTCTGGCTTCATCCCCACCAGATCCACGGCCTTGAATATTAGGAGATTATTTTTAAATATTCAGCTCCCAGTGGAAAATCCAGGTAACAGGGCGATCCTTTCACTCGATGCTGCCAAGGCCTTTGACAGCGTGGAGTGGAACTATCTTTGGGCGACCCTGAAAAGATATGGACTGGGTGATGTATTTTTGGCCTGGATAAAAATCCTTTACGCTGCGCCAACAGCAAGAGTTAAGATTAATGACTCCTTATCTGAGAGTTTCCCATTATTCAGGGGCACTAGGCAGGGGTGCCCTTTGTTGCCCCTGCTCTTTGCCCTAGCGCTGGAGCCATTGGCGGCAATGATCAGGGAATCTGCGGACGTAGTGGGATTCAGGCGAAAACATGGTTTTCCTTTATGCTGATGACACCCTTCTGTATTTGGGAGATACTGCGGGTTCCCTGAGATCAGTCATGCAGCTCATAGAGCAATTTGGTCAGTACTCGGGCTTTGCTATTAATTGGCATAAATCCATACTTTTGCCCCTAGACGTATTACCTGCGCCACTACCTGTGTGTGCCGATCGGATACAGGTGGTGACATCCTTTAAATATTTGGGTGTTGTGGTGACACAGGACCCCTGGGATTACTTAGCCCTCAATTTAAAGCCACTACTGCAAAAATTTCAATATAAAAGTGAGGCCTGGTGCAAATTACCCCTGACTGTAATGGGTCGTATAAATCTGATTAAAATAATCTGGGCACCCCAGTTATTATATATATTACATAATTCCCCAATATGGGTTCCTACCCACTGGTTCGAGCGCATTGATTCCCAGTTCAGAGCACTTATATGGCAGAAAAAAGTTGCACGTATAAAGTTGACTACTCTGCAATACCCTAGGGGTCGTGGGGGGGGGCTGTCTGTGCCCCATACACAAACCTACTTCATCGCTGCCCAACTACAGCATTTTACGGGTTGGGACACGGGAGAAGTACAGGACCCCTCTAAGAAATTACTTATTGATCCTGCACCTAAGTATTCGACCCTCTCTCACATGGAAAGTGGTTTCCCTGTGCCCCACGATTTGCCTACTTAAGAAGTTGTGGGATACGGTCAAAAGAAGGGTGGGACTCATGGGTTTTCTTACAAGTACACCTATTTGGCGGAATAGATTTTATGAGGAAATTTACAAACTTGACCATTTCCGTCAGTGGGAGGCTGCTGGCATCAAATATATGCATCACTTATTTGATGGACCAAGACTTAAATCCTACGCTCAGCTGCATTCAGAGTTCCCACTGATGAGGAATCTACATTATCACTATGTACGCTTAATTCATGCCATTAACGGTCAGAGACAACATTCACAATTGAGTCTATCAGAATCCCCCTTTCTGGAGTCCATTTATAGGGAGACTGAGAAAAAGGGTATTATCTCTAGCACCTACTTGCAGCTACTAGCGTATTTACAAGCCCCAGACACACTGCCATGCAGGGACAAATGGGAAAGAGACATTGGCCATATAGATTGTGATAGCTGGGAACAGATATTAGAGACTGGCCCTCTTGTTTCGGTGTCTGCTGCACAGGAACTATCACATTTATTTATCCTACACCGTATATATAGGACCCCTGCCCAACTCCATGCTTGAGGTAAAAGGGACACGCCACTCTGCCCAAGGTGTCAATTCCAACAGGGTGATTTTATCCATATGCTGTGGCGCTGCCCCAGATTGGTGCACTACTGGACAAATGTTATCCAGACAATTACCATAATAGGATTTATCATTCTCAGGTAACACTGGACACGCCACAGGTCCACGTTGCACTATTTAGACTACTTTACCTAGCCAGGAAGCTCATTGCAAGGTTCTGGATGTCCTCTCGTGTACCAACTTGTACACAATGGATTGAGGCAGTTAACAATATACTAATCAGAAAAAAGAATACTTACCTCCATAGAAAGTCACCTAGAAAGTTCGAAAAGATCTGGCAGTGTTGGTTGGAGACCCCTGGGATCACCTTGCCGCAACTAGTAATGCACAGATTGTTGATGGGCTAGGTTTCCTTTCAACCCTCCTACTAAGTCCACTGGTTCTTCAATAATCTTGTTCCAGGGTACAACTATATAACTAGAAGTACCCAAAATAGAAAGCTGGTGTTATCAGACAGGCAGGGATAGGTTCATGTTGGTTATTACAATGCATGTTATTATTTTTTTTTTCTTTTGTTGGAAGGCAACAAGGAGGACTTTATAGCTAACAAAGGAACCTATGCTGGCTGTGATTACACCTTGTATGGTTAAAAATATTGTATTCTCCATAAATGATACACTTATGCCTATTTACCAACTGTTCTTTATGTATTCCTGTACCTTAATGAAACCTTTTTTTCTTGATTAAAAAAAAAAAAAGTAAACAGTTGATTGATAATAAATGGCTTCAGCCAAACACTAACCATGAGTGAAAGAAAAGTTTTTGTGTTATCGTTCATATTCTCTGAAAAATGGTCAAGAAATCATAAATTCTTCCAGGGTATGTAAACTTATGAGCACAACTGTATATATATACTATACTTTATCTATATATTCTTACACTGCCTGCACTGACTGTATAAAGCCTACATTGATTGCGCTGTATATATAGTCCACACTGAACGCAGTGTGTACATATATACAGTATCTCACAAAAGTGAGTACACCCCTCGCATTTTCGTAAATATTTTATTATATCTTTTCTTGTGACAGCACTGAAAAAAATGACACTTTGCTACAATGTAAAGTAGTGAGTTTAAAGCTTATATAACAGTGTAAATTTGCTGTCCCCTCAATATAACTCAACATACAGCCATTAATGTCTAAACCGCTGGCAACAAAAGTGAGTACACCCCTAAGTGAAAATGTCCAGATTGGGCAAAAATAGCCATTTTCCCTCCCCGGTGTCATGTGACTCGTTAGTGTTACAAGGTCTCAGGTGTGAATGGGGAGCAGGTGTGTTAAATGTGGTGTTATCGCTCTCACTCTCTCATACTAGTCACTGGAAGTTCAACATGGCACCTCATGGCAAAGAACTCTCTAAAGATCTGAAAAAAATAGTTGTTGCGCTACATAAAGATGGCCTAGTCTATAAGAACATTACCAAGACCCTGAAACTGAGCTGCAGCACGGTGTCCAAGACCATACAGCAGTTTACCAGGACAGGTTCCACTCAGAACAGGCCTCGCCATGGTCGACCAAAGAAGTTGAGTGCATGTGCTCAGAGTCATATCCAGAGGTTGTCTTTGGGAAATAGACATATGAGTGCTGCCACCATTGCTTCAGAGTTTGAAGGGGTGGGGGGTCAGCCTATCAGTGCTCAGACCATACACCGCACACTGCATCAAATTGGTCTGTATGGCTGTCGTCCCAGAAGGAAAACTCTTCTAAAGATGATGCACAAGAAAGCCCACAAACAGTTTGCTGAAGACAAGCAGACTAAGGACATGGATTACTGGAACCATTCCTGTGGTCTGATGAGACCAAGATAAACTTAGTAGAGAAAGAGTGTGACCCATCACTCCACTTTGATATATAATGCCTGGCCTCCATCCCTGGTATAGGTTGAGTGCAAGGAGAGGAGAAATTGGGACTTTAAATGAGGCCAGTCATTAAATAACACACAGTATAATAGTGCTGCTGATTAGCAAAATGCATGTCCATAATTTATTAATAGAAATAATTAAGTGTACATTACTCTTATATTAAAACCATGATATGTTATACACATAATCCAATCATGTACACAGACAATTAATATACACATATTTTCATTGAAAAATAACTAAATTGAAAGAGAAGAGAAAGACATAATAAGCAGTACAGATTGATTTGGATGTCTTGAAATGTTCATCAAACACAAGCTGTGCCTTTAAATTGCATAATGTAATCAAATTAATCTGAGCATCCTTTATTATAAACTTGACGTGTTTCATGGTGTACAGCCACTCATCAGGCGTATGATGCAAACAGAGTGTTCTAAAATACATAATGAGCATATGAGTAAATGGTAACTCTATAAGCAAAAAACGCTAATCTGGAAAAACGTTGTTGTTGTAACTTACAAAGCAACCCATTGGTGGTGTATCCCGTATCCAGGGGAGAGCGGGGGCCAGAGACAGATGCCCGACACGGGGCTGAGGTGGAAAACACCGTCCCAGATGGATGGAGCAGTCAGGGAGAGCCAGGCACACCACTGGATCATCTAGTGTACTGTGTGGACTCATGAAGACAAGATGTGGCTGCAAGAGAGGAGTTAATAATGCATGATCAATAAACCTCCACCAGCTCCATGGTGTCGTCATGGAGGAGTGGAAGAGGACTCCAGTGGCAACCTGTGAAGCTCTGGTGAACTCAATGCCCAAGAGGGTTAAGGCAGTGCTGGAAACAATGTTGGCCACACAAAATATTGACACTTTGGGGCCAATTTGGACATTTTTAAAGCGCCACTGTCCCCGTGAGCTTGCGCAGCAAAGAAAATGCATACGTAAGTCTGCCTGCATATGAAAACAGTGTTCAAACTACACATGTGAGGTATCATTGCGATCGACAAAGTGTGAGAAATACGTCTAGCAAAAGACCCCCTAAGAGGTCTAACCTCTAAGCTGGTAACCATTAAAATTTTTTAAAGTGTCGCCTATGGAGATTTTTAACCACTTCCTTACTGGGCACTTAAACCCCCCTCCTGCCCAGACCAATTTTAGGCTTTCAGCGCTGTTGCATTTTGAATGACAACTGTGCGGTTGTGCGACGCTGTACCCAAACAAAATTTTTATAATTTTTTTCCCACAAATAGAGCTTTCTTTTGGTGGTATTTGATCATCTCTGTGGTTTTTATTTTTTGCTCTATAAACAAACAAAGAGCAACGATTTTTAAAAAAGAACACTATTTTTTACTTTTTTGCTATAATAAATATCCAAAAAAAAAAAAATGTATTCATCAGTTTTGGCCGATATATATTCTTCTACATATTTTTGGTAAAAAAAAATCGCAATCGGCATATTTTGATTGGTTTGTGCAAAAGTAATCGCGTCTACAAACTGTGGGAATTGATTGTATAAATGTCATTGGCAGTGAAGGGGTTAACCTGCAGGGGCCAGTGAAGGGGTTAACTGTGTTCCCTGGGTATGTTCAAACTGTGTGGGGGATGGGCTGGTCGGGACCTAACAGATCTAACTGATCCCAGTGACAGGGATCAGTAGATCTGGTGTGTCCCATTCACAGAACAGAGAACTGGCGTGTTTACATATCGGCAGTTCCCCATTCTGCAGCTGCTAATGGTGATCGGCGGGTCTTGGGCAGACATCGAGTCCACCCGACCCGCGGGCACACCCACGCAGCGTGTGGCGGCCATGAGAGTGCGCCGCTGCAGGCTGCGAGTGTGCACAGGGAGCGTGCACAAAGGAGGACGTCCATAGACATCCTCCGGGCATTTCAGAGCCACGCTGTAGCCGTCTTTTGGCTATAGAGCGGATCTGAACTGGTTAAGTACCGGAGATGGTCGCCATTCCGCAAGTGTGCGCAATTTTCAAACGCAACATGTATGGTATCTATTTACTCGGCGTAACATCCTCTTTCACAATATACAAAAAAATTGGGCTAACTTTGCTGTCGTCTTATTTTTTTAACTCAAAAATGTGACATTTTTCCAAAAAAATAGCGCTTGAAAGACCGCTGCTCAAATACCGTGTGACAAAAAGTATTGCAACGATCGCCATTTTATTCTCTAGGGTGTTTGAAAAATATATATATATATATAATGTTTGGGGGTTCTTAGTAATTTTCTAGCAAAGAAAATGTTTTTAACTTGTAACCAACAAATGTAAAAAAGGGCTCCAGTGGGTAAGTGGTTAAGTGAACATACACTTTCCAAGTTCCTTAAGTTCTTTTAGGTAAGCAACCCCATTATGTCAAAGAGGCCAAACATAACATTGAAACACCTGCTCTCAATAGTTAGTATAGTGTGAAAAAAAATATTTTATAAGATGACAGCAGGAAAATGATTATCAGAAATATAATGGAGTTGACATACCAAAGGAGTAGACACAATTCAGCAAAGTGAATAATAGTATACAGTATAATGTGAACATGTGTTCAGTTTGAATACCAATCAATGTGTCTTTTCTTAATGCCCCTTCTACTACATTTGGTATTCAAAGCGATCATAGCTTCAGTTTGTTTACTGAGCCCTGTAAGTGTTCTCCTTACAAAAAAAAACTCACTTTTTAAGGTAATCAACCCAAATATGTCAACAATATAACATAGTAAGAATAGCAAGAATTACATCAAAAAGATCTACGTTGTCCAAGATAAGCTACCTGTTGTACACAGTGACATAAAAACCATCCACCTTTGTGGATCTCAAAACAGTCTATTTCTAGGTAGAATACAATCATTAAAAGGGCATTTGCCTCTGAAGAAGCTGAAACCGGTCAGGCCCTCCTATTGTCCATCTCCTCACTTTATACACCTGGTGATTCACTATGGCTTGGGAAACCTAACATTCAAAGACAAAGGACTAGTTTCTTCCCATACTGGGATTTGGACCTATGCTCTTACAGGCACCTGGAACTGATAAGTATATTATTATGTGTGCATGCTACTTTGTGGAACTTTACAACCAATAATGATTACATTAACTACAGTATCTCCCAAAAGTGAGTACACCCCTCACATTTTTGTAAATATTTTATTCTACCTTTTCATGTGACAACACTGAAGAAATGACACTTTGCTACAATGTAAAGTAGTGAGTGCACAGCTTGTATAACAGTGTACATTTTCTGTTCCCTCAAAATAACTCCATACACAGCCATTAATGTCTAAACCAATGGCAACAAAAGTGAGTACATCCCTAAGGGAAAATTAGGCCCAAAGTGTCAATATTTTGTGTGAGCACCATTATTTTCCAGTACTGCATTAACCCTCTTGGGCATGGAGTTCACCAGAGCTTCCCAGGTTGCCACTGGAGTTGACATCACAGAGCTGGTGGATGTTAGAGACCTTGCTCCTCCACCACCGTTATCTTTAGAGTAAATACGATTTAAAATGCTTAACAGAGAAATAAAAAATAAAATATAAAAAATACAAAATAAAATATAAAATAAAAATAACATAAAAATATATAAAAAAAATAAAAAATAAAAAATGAAAAATTAAAAATAAGATTAAAAAAGAAAAAGAAGAAAAAGAAAAAAATGCTAGGAAAGTTAAAAGTATAGAGGTAAAAGCCACAAGCCATGCATGGTATACAGATGGATGTAGATATGGATTGGAGAGTGTAAAGGAATGGGAATTGTATAAAAGCAATGTTAAGAGTGAATATCAAGGGGTGGGTGAGTATATGTGAATCAGTGAGTGAATGTTCCTAGGTAGGTATGGGGTTGAAGAAAAGGGTTATGGTCAACTGGTGAATGGTAAAGAAAAAGGTTTAGATAGGGTATTTATTTCCAATTCTTTATTGAGTCCCTGGGGGGCCATAGTATTTAAGGAGAAAATCCAAAAAGTTTCTTGTTTGCAAAGCTTTTTGAAGCATTCTGCACTTGGAAGGTGGGCTGGGATACTCTCGATGATCCACACTTGGAGGCCTTTGGTGGATTGTCCATGATTGTCTTTGAAATATTTGGGGACTAGAGTTGAGCGAACTTCTAGAAGTCCGGGTTCTGCTGGTTCGGCCGAACTTCGGGACAAAGTCCGGGTTCGGGTCCGGACAGAACCCGAACTTTGTCCCGGACCCCGAACCCCATTGAAATCAATGGAGACCTGGACTTTTAGGCACAAAAAAGGCTGTAAAATAGTCCTGGAAGGTCCTAGAGGTCTGCAAAAGGAAGGAAATGTGGGTAAGGGTGGGACAAGTGACCTACAAAGAAATGGGGACAGGGAAATAACTTTAAATATTTTTAAAAAAATAAAAACATAAAAAATGCAAAAATGGAGATCATCTTCAAAATGGGTCTGAAAAGTATTAATTAACATTAGAGGCCATAGAACTGTTCTAAAATCATCTTCAAACTGTGTCAAAAAAGTATAAATAAGCCGGGAGTACCCATATCACTGTTCTGCAAAATGTGTGTGTCACTTTAAATGAAACCGGGAATCAGATGTGTATAAG
>BLSH010316289.1:171660-193292 GCA_018402905.1 Glandirana rugosa | reverse complement strand
CTTTTTTGCCTTCCTTTCGATTTTCGTATCCCCATATTTTCGTTACAATTCTCATTTATAGTTCCACCTTGCATGGTAGTCTAGAGACTCCCGGGGAAAACGTCTTGTAACGGCCCGGTATCTTCGTCCGTCGTGTCTGATATCACAGGGGTCATCTCAACTCGCTTGGGCCTGACATTTCAAGCCCAGGCATGGCTTGAAACCCCCCAGGCCCCAAGACCATTAAAATTACTTTTTAGAATTTTTACGACATTTTTTCGGGTCCTTCCAGGATCTCCAGACGTTTTCCTTCCTTTTACCCCCATTCCCACCCTGTTCACGGGATGTTTCTTTACCCCTGTCCCTTTATAGAAATTTATAAAAAATTTTTTATTTTTGTATTTTTTACGTTTTTACCTCTAGTAGAAGTTTTACCCAGACTTTTCATAATTAATTGTAATCTCCGGTATCTTGACAAGATTTTAGTAGAAGTTGGGCTTTTTTACAGCATTTTTAAGATTTTTCATTAAAATTACCAGAACCCCGGACCCCCCAAAGTTCGGTACGGACCCGAACTTTACAGTCCGGGTTCGCTCAACTCTACTGGGGACACTATAGTCTGTGCTGCCTGCTTCTATGGCCCGGCAATGTTCTGCAAAAGGGGCCCTCAGAGATCTGATGGTACGTTCCACCTTGATATTTACTCTTAACATTGCTTTTATACCCCTATGCTTTTAGCTTTCCTTCCGTTTTTTCCTTTTCTTTTTTCTTTTTTTAAAACATTGGTCTTTATTAGGTTTTTTCAAGTAAAAAGTACAACAATACAGAGTATAAAAGTATTAAGTGTAGAGTATTAAGTATAACTTTGTGGAAATACCAGAATACAGAAATACAAGAATATAAAAGTACAAACTTCGGGAATAAGTCATCTACCAAATTCGTATAGACATTGTGTAGGTCATGTTCTTAGCAAAGTTAAATGCCAGGATGTTGCATACCAAAGTTTCAGTAACAAGCTAACCATACAATTGTGTAGGTAGAGGAGAGGTATCAGGAATAGGAGAAGGGGGAGAAACAGGGGGGGGGGAAATAGTGAAATATTGAAAGAAGTACGCCATATGCAATAATGTAAAGGAAAGAACGATGGATTCTTATAGCTGGTATAGGACTAATTGGATCACACGTGAAAACATCATACAGTTATGAACTGCTCCCTCCAGATTTCCCAGTGTGTTAAAGATTTTGCGCTCTTCCAAGTCATTGATCAATAATGATTCATACTTATAGTAGGTGTGGACCAAGGTTATTGCTTCTGAGATATTTAACGTGTTGTCCGTTTTCCAGTTTCTAGTGATTACTGTTTTAGCTGCAAGGAATATGTGTGTGATAACAGCACGGAAATCTGGGGGGAAACGCTCTATACCCAGCCCCAGTAGAGCCAAGGCTGGGTCAGGTTTTGTTAGGCATCCTGAGATGGCGGAGATTTTCCTAAAGATACTGTTCCAATAGCTGGTAAGACTTTTACACCTCCAAAAAATGTGCATGATGTTACCGATTTTCCCACATCCCCTCCAGCAGAGAGGGGAGCCACTGTTGGAGAACTTGGATACCCTAAGGGGGGTGAGATACCACCTCAGGGTTAATTTTTGGTATGATTCCCAGTGACCAATGCATTTTGAAGATTTATAAGTCGTTACAGCGGCCCTTCTCCACTGGCAGGGGGTGAACGAGCGGTCCAGTTCGGAATCCCACTTCAAGTGGTGCGTGGATTTAGTAAAGGACAATTTTTGATGAGGTAGGTTATAGAACAGGGATATCCTTCCCAAGCTTCCTTATGGAGATAGATGATGGGTGTTTTTAGGGACTTAAGGAAATGTGAGATTTGATTATAGGGGTAGTAGTCTGATTCTGGAAGAGCAAACTGTAGAACAAGGTCTCTAAAGGGTTTTAGTTTGTCTTTGTTGTAAAGTTGGGAGATATGGGTGAGTCCCCGTGTGATCCACTTTGAGAGGTTTAGGTTGGGTATTAATTCTGATACAGTTTCTATGGGAATAGGGATTTCCTTCATTTGGCATGAGGGGGCCTTCAATCCTTGGAGTCGTCTCCATGCAGAAATTGAGGCTTGTAGGGTTAGTGGGAGTCAGTGTATGGGGTGAGGTTTCCATGTGTCAGACAGTAAGAAGGTTATGAGATTTTTTGATGGAATCATCTCCTGTTCTACAGCCCTCCATGGAGTGGGGTCAGATTGGTTAAACCATGAGCGGAGCTGAGTAAGTAGTGATGCATGGTAGTAGTCTCCGATCTCAGTGTACCCCATCCCTCCCGCTGTTCTAATTAATATAGCCTTGGCGCATCTGGGGCGTTTGGATAGCCATACGTATTTTTTCAGGAGGCTGTCTAATGCCTTCAGGTAATTTGATTTGAGTGGTATAGGCAGTGTGCGGAACAAGTATAGTATCTGTGATAGTATTAGCATCTTGAATGATGCCAACCGCCCTATCCATGATAGTTCTGATTTTGCATATTTATCCAGTTCTTTAGTTATTTTGTCAATTAGAGGAGGGAAATGACGAGAAGGCCTTTGGGGTGGAGGAACTTGACTGGTCTGCACAGAGTCCTGACCTCAACCTGATAGAACACATTTGGGATGAATTAGAGCGGAGACTGCGACCCAGGCCTTCCCATCCAACATCAGTGCCTGACCTCACAAATGCGCTTCTGGAAGAATGGTCAAACATTCCTATAGACACACTCCTAAACCTTGTGGACAGCCTTCCCAGAAGAGTTGAAGCTGTTATAGCTGCAAAGGGTGGGCCAACTCAATATTGAAACCTACATACTAAGACTGGGATGCCATTAAGGTTCACATGCATGTAAATGCAGGCATCCCAATACTTGGTAATATAGTATATGTTATTTACTACCTAATGGTAAACTATCAGTTTGATTTTACTTTTCTCAATGGTTATTTTTTTTATATCAAAAAGGAATTAAAGTGTTATTTATGAGTGGTAGGATTATACACAATTCACATTGAATTTTGGAGGCATAATCTCAAGAAAGTGCTGCATCCTTTTTGAAAAGGTTTTTTTTTTTTTTTTTTTTCTAATAGGACAATGTTCTAGATATTCCTCTTTTCTGCAGAGCTGTTTGGCTGCCATGTTTTCTATTTAAACAGGACTGTCTGCAAATTTTAGTAAACCTTTTCTTCTCTGTTCATGAGGGTTTTTTTTATTATGTTGCAGGCAATCACGGCACTTCAATCTGTTATTTGTTATCTCTGTTCTATCCTATTTCCTCAAGGTTAAATGAAGATCTTAGTTAGAGATACATGTACGACTCATATAATGGAATCAATCGATACATTTAGAGAATGCTTTGAGAAATAAATAGGCTCATGAAAGGATACTCTCAATCAACACAAATTCTGACTAAACAAGCAGATCTTTAACCCTTTATAACAAAATACTCTTTGTCAAATACTCTGTTTCTGTCATAATTTTAGCATTTCATTTTTTAGTTGTTTTAACTTCCCAGGATATTTCTGTTTACAATTGTATTACCTATATACATATTTTAATGATAAGTGAACTTCTTAGTACCCTCACCTCCAGTGTGCCATAGGCCAGAAGTTCTTGATGCACAGTTGGCTCAGGGGCAATAAGGAATGATTAGCATGATTTTCTAAAATAATCAACAGTCCTTTTTTGTTTATGATGGAAATGAGACATGCAGGTGCTCTCTGTTTTAAGAATGGGCTTTGCATTGGTTTAGTGATGTGCTTTTGTGGTTCATTTTTGTCCACCTTAACATACCTAGTTATAATTTCAAATTTACTGATAGAAAAACACGCCATTCTGATTTATTTATGGACTTTGCAGTTAATGAGTGTATGTTTTATGTAATACACAACTATAGCTCATAACACTTTTTTGTCAGTCCTTTTTAAGGTCCATGCACATATACTATGTGTATGCAATTGTTTTCAACTTTCTGTTCTCTTGAAAAGTATTATTTCTATTTTAGTAGCATTGTATTGTGTGGGGTTATGAATACCAATGAATAGTTTATTTAGCACAGTTTTTTGTGCCTTTTATATCTTTAAAAACATTAATTTACAATACTTATTGATCCCTGATTAGACCAGTATAATTTTAAATGATGTACTGAACTTTAGAGAGTTTGTTTATGTAAATAAGGTATGTATCATGCATTGATATGTGTATTTAGTGTTTGAAGTCAAACTCTGCTGTTAAACTTAACCATGCATTGTGGAGTTCCCACCCCTTGAACTGCATGGGATAAATGCCAGTTTGGCTAGGGAGAAAGCAATAAGTACAAATATTTACATTATTCCATGCTTCCTCAGGATTCCTACTCTCTATGTGATCAGTGCCCCAGAGCTGCTTCTCTTCACTGCCTGGCTGGTCACAGCTCTCTGAGATCATCATATACAATGCAGGAACAGCAGCCCTACTCTATATAGGAGGTTGGCAAGCCTCACCCAGAGCCTGGAGCTTCAAATAGCACAGGAGTGCGCTGGCCACTCTGTGAGCGAAAAATAGGTTGGGTATTTCTACTATTCCTTTTTCCCCTAGTTAAAGCATTTAAGCCATGCACTTCAAAATATATCTATTTAAATATTTCATGTTTACTTGGTCTAAAGAGCCATATGTTTTTTGCTCTGAAATAAACAGTTACATGGAATATTATATACTTAATATGCTCATATGCTTAATAAATGTGTGAACATGTATCCATTGAGAATGACAATTTGTTTCATGCATTTTTGCTGGCAGAGGCTATGTTTGTTGAATCTTTGTAACCTACCCTGTAGTATTGTCAGTAGTTAATGGTCCTACACACAGATTCTGGTAAATCAGGTGTTATGCCATTTCGGTTAACATTTAAAAGCAAAAATCACTTGTATGTTTAGTTTACTGTAGCTAGTTTTTTTTACCAAAGGTCAGTGGAATATCCCAAGGATTTAAACAGTTAAACCTATTAACCTGATGCTATTATATAAACTTCTGTATTCCTTTTAATAGTTGCTTTTCTGTGATGCTATCCTTTCATCGCCTTTTAGCCAGACTTTTGAGGTCTAAAAAAAACCTTTATCAGTTTTCCGTTTGTTACATTATTTAGATTCAGAACAAAACACAGCATGCTCTCTGCAGCCTATTACTGCATTCTACTGATTCTTTTAAGCTTTTAGGCTGTATTTGGTCATCATCAGCAAAGCAGTTATTATTTTCTTTTTTTTTCTAGGAATGTCATAAAAAGATGTTCTTCTTCAGCAAAGCTTCTTGACCAAAACAGTGGTGTAAAAATCTATAAGTAAAATGTGTAAATTTCTGCTTTCCAGATCAGAGACACATTTGAACCTAAATCTAGAAGTATTTTTTCTAAACAGCATGTGTCGCTTACACACTGAGAAAGAATAATATACTAAGCTTTCTGTAAATCTCACGCTATGCTTGTGGAAAGCAAGAAAGTTTCTTTATTCTTATTGCTTCTGGAAAGACAAAATAGACTTTAGCAGTCATCTAGAATATCACTTTCATTAAGAAGTGATAAAATAGTTATCATGGAACCTGTATCATATATATTAAATATATTCTTTGCTGAACACTTTAACCTGAATTACAAGGTTAGTTGTTTTGAATGTCCTTGACCCAAAGGTCTCTATATTGTCAAGCTGAAGGTACATAGTATATGATGTTATCTGTCTAGGAATGAGATGAATGTACCTGGGTCGGTATTGAGGTGGGTTCATAGAAGAGGGCTAATATTTAACCACTGAATCTAAACCCCAATGAGAGCCAGAATATACAAAATAACAATGGTCATTCTCTAGGCTAATAGGCAAAGGACTGTGAAACAAATGGTATGGAGAGATGAGCACTGCGTTGAAGAACATATGCCAAAGCAATTGTCAGTGACATTTACACAGTAATCAATGCATTTTCATAGCATTGATCGCTGTATAAATGCCAATGGTCCCCAAAAAGTGTCAAAATGGTCCGACATGTCCGCTGTAATATCGCAGTCCTGATAAAAATCGCAGATCATCGCCATTACTAGTAAAAAGTAAAAGTATAAAAACACCCCATAAATTAATTCATCATTCATAACAGCAGCAACTTTTGCGCAAACTAATCAATAAAGGCAGATTGCGATTTTTTTTTTTTACCAAAAATAAGAGGAAGAATATAAATTGGCCAAAACCAATGAAAAAATAATTTTTTTAATATATTTTTTTGGATATGTATTATAGCAAAAAGTAAGAAATTTTGGTTTCTTTGCAAAATTGTCGCTCTTCTTTTGTTTATAGCAGTGATCAGAAATGATGCAGAGGTGATGAAATACCACCAAAAGAAAGCTCTATTTGTGGGAAAAAAGGATGCAAATTTTGTTTGGGTACAACGTCACACGACAGCGCAATTGTCAGTTAACACACACACAGTGCCGAATCGCAAAAAGTGCTCTGGTCCTAAAGTGGGCAATCCTTCTGGGGCTGAAGCTGTTAAATAACATGCCTGGGGAATGTGCTTAACTTGCCTGTTATCTGTAAGATGTATACAACCTACTGCAACAAAAGTGACATTTACAAGGAAAAAATACTGTTTACAATCAAATTTCACTTTTGCCTGTTTACCTCTGTTTGTAAAAAAATGCCCCCTGAATCCCCTTCACCTATCCAGACCCATATCCTAGATGAATATCCAATACAGATGATAATGGGATATCCCAATCCCCCTAAAAAATGAAAAAAAAAAGACATGGGATTACCCCCACATTCCATACCAGGCATTACAGGTTTGGTTATGAATTTTAATAGGGAATCTCACACAAAAACAGAAAAAAAGCGTGGGGCCTGCCTAAAAATCCATACCTAACCCTTATTTTGACATGTAGTCTGGCAGACCTGAAAAAAAGGGGCAAGAGTATGTGGCCTCACCTCCTGAACCAAACCAGGCCAGATGTCCTCAACGTGGGGGTTGCCTAGCAAATGAGTAAGGCATACGTGATACCCCCAATCATTCACAAAAAAAAGTGAAAAGTAAATAAACATACACACACATACTGTAATAAATGACACACAAATCCTTTCATAAAAAAAGGAAATGAATCAACAATCACATCATCCAGTGATTCAGATCCACATCAATCATGATGAACGATGCTCACTGACTCACTAAAAGAGAAAAACCTACCGACCACCAACACGTCTGCTTCTGTTGCTTCACTTGCACTGAATGATATCTCCCAGTCTCCGCCTCTAAAGTAAACAAAGGCATTGCTAGACAACAAAGTTCAAGTGGATATAGATTGTGGGACTTTTTTTTAATTAACTGCTTGACGACCGGCCGGCGTAGTTTCTTGGCGGCAGGTCGGCTCTCCTGCGCAAATCACTGTAGCTGTACGGCTGCTTGCGCAGGCACAGGTGCAGGCGGTAGCGCGTCGACAGCAGTAAGTACCCACTGCGCGCTGCTTGAGTGTGCCCACGGGTCGGCCAGACTCCATGTCCGCCGGCAACCCGTAATCGCCTTATAACGGGGATCTGCCAATGTAAACAAGGCAGATCCCCGTTCTGACAGGGGGCATAACAGTGATTTACTTTTCCCAGTGATCGGAACAGTGAGATCTGTCATGTTCCTGTCAGCCCATCCCCCCTACAGTTAGAACACGCTGAGTGGACACAGTTAACCCCTTGATTGCCCCCCTGGAGTTTAACCTCTTCCCTCCCTACCAGTGTCATTTTTACATTGATCACTGCATTTTATAACACTGATCAATGTAATAATGTCATTGGTCCCAAAAAAGTGTCAAAAGTGTCCGATCTGTCAGCTGCAATGTCGCAGTCCCGATAAAAAATGCAGATCGCCGCCATTACTAGTAAAAAAAATAAATAATAAAAATGCCATAAATATATCCCCTATTTTGTAGACGCGATAACTTTTGCACAACCTAATCAATATCCGCCTATTGTGATTTTATTCACCAAAAATATGTAGAAGAATATATATTGGCCTACACTGATGAATACTTTAGTCTTTTTATTTTTTTTGGATATGTATTATAGCAAAAAGTAAAAAAATTTGTCGTATCGCAAAAAATGGCCTGGTCATTAAGGGGGCAAATCCTTCCTGGGCTGAAGTGGTTAAAGGACTTTGTACATTTTTTGTGTGTGTTTATTTAAATTTCACATTTTTTGTGAATGAGTAGGATAGTTCACCTTACTCATTCATATGGGGGACCAGTATCCAAGGTGACCCTTAATATTAAAGGGAGCTTCCAGATTCTTCTTGCCTCCTACACACAGCCCGGCACAACCACTGGACTAGTGTTGTGGGGAGTGTGTATTGTCCTCATCAACATGGGGAAAAGGTGCTTTGACCAGGGGATGCCCCCTGGCAAGGCACCCCCCTCATGTTAATGTCAGGTGGCCTGGTATGGTTCATTTGGGTGTGAACTGCACACTCATTCTCCATCTTTCCTGCTAGGAATGTTTTTCTTTCTTTTTTGCATGGGTTTCCTCCTTAAAATCCATACCAGACATGATAAGGACTTTGGGGGCCCTATGTCTTTTTTCATGTGGTCCTCCTTAACTAGTTAATGACCGTCTCGCCTACATTTACTGCTGCAGAGTGGCGACCTAACGTGAATTGCCATCTATAAACGGCGATTTGTGCATGCGTGGCTCCCTCCTGTGCCCGCCGCGTGCTCCCTCAGTGTGGCAGCGGGTCGGGTGGACTCGATGTTGGGCAGACTCGATGCGAACACGGTGGTTCCCCGTTCTAACAGGCGGCATGACAGAGATCTACTGATCCCTGTATTTGGGATCAGTTAGATCTGTTATGCCCCTGGCAGCCCAACTCCCATACAGTTAGAACACGCCTAGGGAACATAGTTAACCTCTTCATTGCCCCCTGCAGGCTAACCCCTTCCCTGCCAGTGACATTTATAGAGTAATCAGTGGCTATTTTTAGATCTGATCGCTGTATGAATGTCAATGGTCCCAAAAAAGTGTCAAAATGGCCGACATGTCTGCCGAAATATCGCAGTCCCGATAAAAATTGCCGCCATTACTAGTAAAAAAAATAAAATAAATAAAAACGCCAATAATAAATTAATAATATTGTTTTTTTTTTTCAAAATTGTCGCTCATTTTTTGTTTATAGTGGTGATCAGAAGTGGCACAGAGGTGATCAAATACCACAGAAAGAAAGCTCTATTTGTGGGAAAAAAGGACGCCAATTTTGTTTGGGTACAACATCGCGCGACCGTGCAGTTGTCAGTTAAAGCGACGCAGTGCTCTGGTCCTAACGTAGGAAATCCTTCCGGGGCTGAAGTGGTTAAAATATTTACTCATTGAAGGGTCTGCTATAAATATTGGGGTGGGGTCATGCTTTTTTCACACAATCCCCATCTCTTTGTTTAAATTTGACATGGCTAGTGGGAAGAGCCACATAATTTTCTGAAAACAAAATGCAAATATTAACATGCCTTGATGGGTGTAATGCTGAGCCTTAGTAACTGAAAAAAAAACATTTAATTAATTAAGGGGGCAGGCCTTGGACAGTAGGATTAAGGGGTAAATAACCAGAAGATGCTGGATATCCTATGGCCTGACAGGATCTATTTGAGTTACTGTAGCTTCTCATCCACATTGGCAGAGGTTCACAGTGTGCATTAAAATCAGAATAAACAGCTTCAGTACAGGAGAGGAGCCTGTGCAAGACTGAAGGTAAGGCTGGAGTTCAGGTTTAACTGTTTAATCCTGACCTTGACAATTCTTTCTTAACTCTAACCCTAATTAATAGTTAAAGCAGAACTTGCATTACGTCCCTCAGATACTCACCTTAGACTTTTGCTTAGGAACTGTGATGTCTCTTCCAGTGAGAACTTGGGAAAGCAAAGTATTTCAAAATATCATGAAAATATGCTCCTACACAGTGGGAAAGAGGTATTCCTGCACTTTTCTACATACACTGATGTGTCAATGATTATATTTTAAGGAAAGCCCTTGCTTTGAGAAACAGGAATGCCATCATTGCTAACTTTTTCTGACTTTCTTGATCTGCTTACGTAAGTTTCTGATTTGTACCCAGTGCAAAGCATTAAGAGTACACTTTGTTTGCTATGTCTAGGGTTAGGAAATGTAGGGATGGGGAAAGAGTACCTTGGCAACTTTTTACAATGCATATGATATTTGGCTTTGGTAAAAATGATGTGCTGTCAGACCGCACCCAGACATTAAAGGCATACAGGTCGGAGACACCCAATACAAAGTCTCAGCGTATGCTGATGACTTGCTCCTCACCCTGACAAACCCCTCCATTTTGCTCCCAAATCTTTTCAGGGAATTCGAGATCTACAGAATGGTGTCCAATCTAAAAATCAATTACAATAAATGGAAGCTATGGGAGTGGGGCAGGGCCGTCTTTAATATTGATTGGACCCTGGGCAAACATTTTTTTGGGCCCTCTCCTTCCATGTAATTTCACTCTCCACCTGCTCTGAGACATACAGAAAATAGCAGTTAACTGAATCATATCAGGTGCAATTGGTTGCAAGAGGTTGCTGGATATCCTTGCTGTACTAATTGGTTAGTACACAGGCTGATGGTAGGCTTAATGACCACAGTTGTAGGCAGGACTTTCAAGCCATGCCCCTTTACCTCTTCAGTGGGCAGCATTCAGCAGAAGTGATGGTGGATATGACCACAGGGGGACATGATACACATATGAATGCCACCTCTATTTACATATCAATGTCGCCGATCTGTGGCTATTTACATAATGATGCCACCGCTATTTGCATATCAATGCAGGGTATTTACATGTAAACACAGGGTCTGCAGGTGAGTCATATGTACACAGCAACAGGGCAGAGCTGGGAAGCATTAGTAACAGAACTTCACACTGAGATATGGGGACACAGCATGGGCCAAAACTTCAAGGGACAAGGGAATTTAAACTGGGATCGTTGGCAAGTATGTGGCAGCTGCTTTGGGCCCCACAACAATGATGGGGCCCAGGGAAGTTGACCCTTTTGCCCTGCCTTAAAGATGGCCCTGGAGTGGGGCTGCCTCCCACCCTCACGACGACACTCCGCTCTAGCTTCAATCTTAAATGGACTTCTTCCGCTCTGAAGTATATGGGCACCCTCATCCCAGCGGACTTATCCCAGACCTTTGAATTAAACTTCCCACCTCTGCTAACAAAAACCAGGCCCCTACTGGAAACCTGGCACAAAGGCCCTCACTCATGGTTTGGAAGATGCAACCTTATTAAAAAGTGCATCCTGTCCAAATTTCTATATCTACTCCAAACACTCCCGATTGTGATCCCGTCCTGCTACTTTAAGCAGGTACACTCCCTATTCACAAAATGTATCTGGGCACATAAGAAACCTCACTTACCCTGCCACCTCATGTTCCTTCCTAAATGCTGGGGTGGTCTAGCAATATCTAACGTGCGGAAATATTACTACGCGACCCACCATATTAGAGTCATCGATTGGTGCCGTCATGGTGACCATGCTCTGGACACGGCTAGAACAGGCCCAAACACGTGTACCACTACAAGGGGCTTTATGGTGCTACAAACATCTACCGTCATCACTGAAAAAGCACCCTCTACTGGGTACCACACTAAGGGTAGGATCAAAAACTTGCTTTAACCATTCGCTATCCACCCCCGACTTTCCACTGTTCCCCATTATAGGAAACCCACGGTTCACTCCTGGTCTGGACCCCCAATTCAGCAGACCCCTGATTGCTGCAAACCGAACCCAGGCATCACATTTCCTCACAGATGGCTTGTGGCCCTCTCTAGCAACATTAAGCAGGAACACAGGCCTATTTTGAATGCCCTTTTGGAATGGCATTCAACTAAGGCACTATCTCGTATCCCTACCAAACCCCCAACACTTCAGTAGAAACCTAATGGTATTTGAAGAACACAACACTGCTCGGCTGATAGTACCCTCCCCCTAGTATTATCTATGACCTATCTCCTCCTGACCACACCAGCAGAACAACCAAGCTTAACTTTTATAAGTAAATGGGAGAGGAACCTCAACCGCACATTTACCCCGTCCCAAATACAGCTTATTTTTAGGTTTACATTAAAGTCCTCAGTCTGTACAAAACTTCAGGAAACAAACTATAAACTTCTCAGGAGATGGTACCTTACCCCCGTGTGCTGCATAAATGCTTTCTGGATGTATCGACACTGTGCTGGAGGTGCCTGAGGGACAGAGAAACATTGTTCCACATTTTCTGGTCCTGCCCGAAACTTTTTCACTATTGGTCCACAATCAAAAGAATCCTTCAGTAGTTCACGGAATACAATGTCCCGGATGACTCGGCCTTTTTTCTGTTACATGTGTCCACCATCCCGACCAAAATATAAAATCATTTGATCGTACGTCACCTACTAAATGCCGCAAAGCCGTGTATTCTGCTCCATTGGAAGAAACAATCTCCACCAACCATCGCACATTAGCTCCGGAGGGTGGAAGAGATTAATAAAATAGAGGACCTAATCCTTACTGCACACCACCAGCAGGAAAAATATACCAAGACTTTGGGGCTATGGAACCAATTCATCCTCTCAATGGAGGGCAGGACCCTTTTGAGCTCATAAGCACGCTAAGGTATTCATGAGCGGACGTTCTGTGGCTGTCCAGAATCATCCAGGACCTAATTCTATCCACCCCTATGTCCCCCCTGCCTGGGATTCCTACCCCCCCCCCCACTTTTTTTTTCTCTCCCTGCTCTTTTCTGTTCCTATTCTATATTTGGTTTTTTGGTTTTATGAAGAACTACGAAGGCATTCTTGATTCTGCTTTTATACCTGTGTGGCATAAGCATTACATAAGACCAAATATTGAGAGATATTGACCACGAGAATATCTTTTGTATTGCCTTACACCTCAATTACTCAATGTATAACTGTAGTCTCAATTTGTTTGACCTGCTGTGACATTGTTACTTGTGCATGTTTTCTTTTATACCTGTTTTGTAAAGCCTTGGCCCACCTGGGCTGCAATAAAAACCATATTTGAAAAAAAAAAATGATGTGCTGGAAAATAGAGCTTGGGAATCAGCACTCTGGGTCGTGTTTGGCAGGTTGTAGTGCCCACTTAATTCAACAGAGGGGTTTAATTCCTGCCCTGGCTGTGCCATGTGTACACCCCTGTCCGCTGCCTTTGCAGTTCAAGGAGGAGAGATTTAATCATGTTTATATGACTGGGCACTGCATGTTCTGAAAGGCTCTTAAGAGTATGCATTTTACTCTAGTTTCCATAACTGCTCTATCCATCCCTTATTTATATTAATTTAATTACTATAGGTTTGAGTTTTCTAGAAATATAATAATACCTTTTTACAATGTATTTTAATAGTATAGTGTAATTGTATAATATTCTGATATAATTGATATCTGGCCTTCTGAACTAACTTTGTTATATTTTCATTTAAAAAAACAAATTTTACTGTAATATATTTCTTAGATGAGTGTAATGCAGGTTCATCTGCTGTATCCTCAAATAATTAATGACCTCTCAAATAGAGATGAGCCGAGTGTACCTGGGTTTGGTTCAAGATGAGTTCAGCAAACTTTCTTAAAGTTCAAATGCCAATTCTGCACCCCACTGAAAAAAGGGATATCCATTTTCTAGGATAATAGGCAAGGGATTGTCAGTTCAAACAAATGGCACAGGGGATTGGGCACTGTCCCTGGGGGTCGTGTACCAAAGCAAAGGGTCTTTTACCCACAACCCTGGCCCAATAGTTATGGGGGTCTGTGGGTGGTAGAGGTGGGCAAACCCTTTGTCAAACACACAAATTTGCAGAGCGCCCCATAATGCATTATGTGCTGCACAGTGCATTCTAAACCCTTATTGGGTAAAGCTTTGCCCAATCAGGGCACAGTGAGTAGCTGGTTGTTAAGGAGTGGGCCTGGAAGCCAGTTACTGTGTCGTTAACAACGGATGTGCCACTTTACGGGCAGACTAAGTGGTCCCCCCACAGGCACAATATTTAAAGGATTTTTTTATTTTTATTATTTCACTATCAGCATCATTAAAATCACTGCTCCTGTAAAAACGATCTTTTTAGAAAAACATTTTTGCATTGATGCATGTCCCCCAGGGCAGTACCCGGGCCCCCATCCCCTTTTTATGTCCAATAACTTGCATATAAGCCTTCAAAATGGGGACTTTTGATTTTTCAAATTTGGGTCCCATAGACTTCAATGGGGTTCGGGTCCAAACTTTTGCGATGTTCAAGAGTTCTGGCGTGGACCGAACTGGGGGGTAATTGGCCCAACTCTAGTGGGCAGGGGACTTATAGGAATCTGGAATTCCCCAAACACCCAAATATCCTACTCATTCACAAATACCACAGTACCTCCTCTCATTCAGACAAAAAACTCAAACATGTAAATAAAAACACATGTTTTCATAAGTCCTTTATTAAAAAATAAAACAAAAACAAAAGATCAAAAAATGTCCCACCATGTAAATTAACAAGGGAGTTCCTTAGTCCGTGGGATATCCAGATTAGAAATGTCCTGGATTCATAGGGTCAAATGTTATGTTCCTTTAAATATAGACGTAGATATAAATGCGTTTATAGATAATTCATGACATTTCTTTTTAGTGTTGTGCTGGCTCCTGTGCTAATGGCAGTGAATGACAGCGAAGGCGGTAGCTTGGTTTATTTAAAATATTATTAATAATGTGTTTTTTTTTTATGTTTGGAGTCCCCCTCTTATAAGATAGAAAATGAAACACTTGATTGTTTGGATATTTTTTATTAAATATGAAAAAATGTACTAATGTTTACCTATTGATTGTCTGACCTCAAGAGGGCGACATACGACACGTCTTGTATTATATGCACAGAAATATATTTTTATGCTCCATACAGGCAATGTGTTTAATATACAATTTTTTTGCAATTGTATATATTTTTTTTAGTGCTGTGCATATTTTATAGACATATGAGATAGCCCTTCGAATTATATTGTTAGTACTCCCTGTTTTCATCTCTAATCATTGGAGTGAATTTAAGAATAGCTGATACCAGTGCCGTCTGAGCACTTAGTTCGTTTTCATTACATTACGTTTATATATGAGTTTACCAGACGTGCCTTTTTTTTTTCAGTCTGTTTATGTTTTTTGTGTTTTGTTTTATGGTTCTTGGTTTTGCTTTTGGATTTTTTAGATAGATAACCTGGAGGTTACATATGAATGAGGGCAACCGCCCAGAGATGAAATGGCGGGTCTTTACGCTTTTCGGATGGACCAATGCGTAGACTATATAGGAGCGAGGGCAATTGCCCATGGTTAAAATGGCGGAAGACCGCCTTTCTGCCAGAGGAACTGAGGTCATGTTTTTTGTATATAGGGCGGTACGTTAATGGCGCGTCCTATCCCCTTTGACAAAGTCTTATCAGATGAAACGTATGTCAGGGAAGGACGCGTTAACGATACCACCCTATGATCAGATTCAACGAGATCGGTTCTGTGAGTGCTGATTCGATCGGTCCTGTGAGTGCTGGCCAGCACATTTGTATACTGTTGATTCCATATTTATACCATGTAAGTGCAATATTTTATTTTAATAAATTCACCTAAGTTGTACTGGATTACACTATTGGGCTTTTCTTACATCCTTCTGGGTATCCATTGCAGTTTGATCCTGGGCACCGAGTGCTTCCAGTCGGAACATTGGCAGTGTGAAAGAATCCCACATCCCCGTAGGGGGACCCTGGCAGGGTAAAAAGCCAAAGGTGGGTTTACCAGCTGCGTCTGGTAAGCACATTAACTGTTCGGTGAAGGATTCACACTGCATGCAGTGCTGTGTAACACGTTGGGTGTCTCCTCTTCTTACTCTGCGCCTGGTGTGCCGGTACATCTAACCAGGATCTGTTCACATTTTTCCTATAAGGACTGTCCATTTCTAATGTTTAATGGTCAACAAGGACATCTACTAGCCATCTCTATAGACTGTTTTCTCACCTTATACCTGGTTGTCATATCCATGAATTGGACCATTAGCGTTGTATAGCTCAATTTATATCACGGCAAGAGGGGGTAGTAGCCTGTTCCTGTCACATTGAATAGCATTTAGCGCTGCTCATGGTTTTGACATATTCTATTTATCTTCTGGTTGTGAGATAGGGCAGCAGCTCATACCCTCCTTATTCAGTCCTGTAGTATTAATATGTAATTTTCCTCTAGCGCAGCATTAATATATGATCTACATGTAAATTCACATTTCAGCCATGATGAACGATGCCTTCAGATCGTCTGGAAAAAAAAACTGCTGTCTGACGTACACAACTGATCCCATTACTACACTCACCGTGAATTACATCTACTGGTTTCCAATGCTCAGTGAATGTAAACAAAGAGCAGGTTCTCTCAGTTTATTTCATTAGCCAAAAATAGCCATCTGGCCACACAGTATAGGGCCATCACTATCCTTGACCTTTTGTGTGCATGGCCAGAGATTCCCAGCAAGCAAATCAATGGGGCTGGGTAACACCACTGGTTGCCTGCACCCACTGCTTCCTCAACAAGCATTGACAGGAAGCTAGCCCATATAGTAGCTCTAGAAATACTGCTGCTATGCATGATTTTGGGCTCCTGCTGAACCAGCAAAAAGCAAATTCCAAACCTGTGTTAGACCTGAGCAATGAGCTCATTGGTACTCTCGAGTGCAAATATGAGATCCAGCAAAATAAAAATATAGGAGTTACAATTACTGACTTACTTTTTTGAGTACACTCTTCTAGTATGCCCTAATTATTCTTCCTTCCTTTTACTGACTTGTCACAATCATATGCATATTGAGTTCAGGCAAACTTACTGTATATTCCCATATTTGGTTAAGGTCTCTGGCTCACTAAGTTTCACCTTCCATTACATTTTCCTTTTCTTTCCTATACCCCCTAGGCCAGTGGTGGTCAATTTGAAAAATATAGAGGTACTCGTGTACAACACCTGCAATTTTAAGAGGGCTGCACAAAAGCAGCATTTTTTGTGTGTTGAGTTGTGTCAAGTAGAGTTGAGCGAACCCGTGGATGTTCGAGTTTGGTGGTTTCAGCCGAACTTCGGAAAAAAGTCTGGGTTCGGTACCGAACTTGACCCCAACTTTACCCCGAACCCCATTGAATTCAATGGGGACCCAAACTTTTCGGCACAAAAATGACTGTAAAAGAGTCCTGGAAAGTGCTAAAGGGCTGCAAAATGATTTTAGAACAATAATCTGTCCCTTATAGCAACAGCAGGAACCTGACCCTATAGAACCAGAAAATGATTTTAGAACAATAATGTGTCCCTCTAAACAGTAGACTCTACCTAGTCCAGTCAGATCTTTCTGTAATGCAGGATGAGATCTGCAATCTGTCCCTAAAAGCAGTAGTAGTAGTAATCTCTACCTATCTATCTATCTGCAATCTGTCCCTCACAGCACCGGCAGCATCTTCTCTCTACACTACCCAGAGAGCATGTGACATGCAGCACTAAGTGACTCCAGCTTATAAAGAGGCTGTTCACATGATGCACTGGCCAATCACAGCCATGCCATTAGTAGGCATGGCTGTGATGGCTTCTAAGGGCAAACCAGTGAAATGCTTGTTGATTGGCTGCCCTACAGCTATTCAACATGCGTGATCAAATACCCGAACCCAGAAATCGAACCCAAATTTTTTTCAAATGTCCGGGTTCGGGTCTGGGTCATGGACACCCCAAAGTTCGGTACGAACCCGAACTTTATAGTTCGGGTTCGCTCAACTCTAGTGTCAAGTTAGGCAGCCTTTTCAAAATAAGTACCAAGAAAGAGGCCCACAGGGATTTGACGCAACACTGGTATCCAAGAAAAGGTGATAAATTGATAAAAAAGTATAATTTATTGAAACAAGGCTTAAAAAATCTCACATGAAAAGGTGACCCCAAGGTCAAAACACAAACCCATGAATTGCAGTATAACATTATACATGTATAAACCAATGAATACGATATACTGATGTAGGAGCTAGCAAACCCTCAGGCATATAGTGCATCCTAGTATGTAGAGTTTGGCTCCATTTCCAACATGTTTCAAAGTTTTTCAACTATTTCATACTTCTTCCTCAGGGAAGACACTGTATACCGTAATTCTAGAATGTAATTACAAAAATAGATATTGAAAAAGTCATGGCAGTGCAATAGAATATAATACTCCCACAAGAATCAAAAATGAAGGAACTAACCCATCCCCATCACAGCACCTGCGGAGTCAGAATGAAAAAATGGCTGATTATAAAGTTCTACAATAAAAATGACCTAAACAACAAAGGGGGCTGGTGTCTACTAACTGCAGATATGGCCTGTTACTACATGGACACCATATGTGGATATGTATACCGAAAGACCTATGAGCAAATGTCCATATTAATCAGTAAGCCAAATAGATGTGCCTATATGAAGAGATATTAGGTTTAACTGAGGGATTTCTCTATAGAGTAAAATACTCTCCATTAATATATATTAGTAAAGCTTAGTAGCTTACCCTTCAAGTATAAAGTATGGTCACACCGACTGGTCCAGTGAGATATGGCAGCGACGCTCAGGTGAAATGTCCGAGTATAAATAGGAGAGGCCCCTCCCCTGTGGGAGGGGACGCTCCAGAATGACAAATATGTGCCCATTCCTCATTGGAGAGCCATACTGTGGCGCGGGTGGGCGCTCCAATGGCACCCCGCATATAGACTCCGCAAGGTTATGGGGGCATCGGCTGTCCCGATGATTCCCCGCCGAGACGACGTCCCACGCCGCCGCGAAAACACGGTGGATGACATGTGGACGCAGCCGCGTCCGACATCATACCGGCGCCGGCGCGCAGAGAGGTCCCCACCCATGGTAGATGGCACAGCCTAGCGAAGGCTCGATCAGGGGCGTGGCCGCAAGACCCCCCCTAAGTTGCTTAGCAACTGGGAGGCCTACGTGCGCCGGGGGGAGTGAGGAGGAGGGAGGGACAGGTGAGTGGGGGAGGGGGAGACAGCCCCCGGATGGACACTCCCATCAATGAAAAATGTAAATGCTCAATTGCTTAAGCTCGTTGGAAACGGTGGTGTTGTATCAAACAGCCGCAACCAAACAATAACAATAAGAGTGCCCCAAGGACCAAAAATTGTATGTAAACTATGGCAACACACACTGAGGAGAGGGCAGGAACAAGCACAATTCCGGCAGAGACAAAAACCCATCCATGTTCAAAGGTATATAAAACTCCTAGGTCAACATAAGTATTGCTATAATTGGAGAATAAAGGATAAATAGTAATAGACTGAAATTATTGCAAACAAAAAAGAGTAATTTGTTTGTATGTGTAAAAGTCAATTGATAAGTTCAGGGTCAAATTGTCCGGATGAAAAGCCTGGCAGAAAAGGTTTGAACTTTATAATCAGCCATTTTTTCATTCTGACTCCGCAGGTGCTGTGATGGGGATGGGTTAGTTCCTTCATTTTTGATTCTTGTGGGAGTGATCGTTTTGGAGGTTGTTTTTGGGAGAGAGAGAGGGGGGAGGTTCAATGTACACTCCTAGGACTACTTTTGGACACTATCCATACACTGCCTTTGGACCCATCAATCTTTCGGTCCTCTTTTGGACCCTTCTCAAGTCTGTTGGACCATGTATGTCTAGACCTACTTGATCCAGTCTGGTCTATCTGTTCTAAATGCACTGAGGTAGGTATCAGCACAAGGTTGGAACAAACTCACATCCATCATGTTCGCTTGCTATTATGTATGCATATACTTATGCTTTTATATCTACCATGTATTAAATGTTATATTCTATTGTACTGCCATGACTTTTTCAATATCTATTTTTGTAATTACATTCTAGAATTACGGTATACAGTGTCTTCCCTGAGGAAGAAGTATGAAATAGTTGAAAAACTTCGAAACATGTTGGAAATGGAGCCAAACTCTACATACCAGGATGCACTTTATGCCTGAGGGTTTGCTAGCTCCTACATCAGTATATCGTATTCATTGGTTTATACATGTATAATGTTATACTGCAATTCATGGGTTTGTGTTTTGACCTTGGGGTCATCTTTTCCATGTGAGATTTTTTAACCTTGTTTCAATAAATTATACTTTTTTATCAATTTATCACCTTTTCTTGGATATCAGTGTTGTGTCAAATCCCTGTGGGCCTCTTTCTTGGTACTTGTTTGTAATTAGGGAGGCAACATGATTTCTTTGCTTACTCTATATTGAGAGATGTAAGGGGATTACGGCAATTTTTCAGCCTTTTCAAAATAAATGCACTGTAAAGTGCTTCCGTGTCTGTATATTTCAATCCTGCTGCATTTTTTGCAGTGTACCACAACACACACTGAAGAGAAAAATAGATGTAAAATAAGTCTGTTAGTGTCAGTAATAGTAACCACTGGCATTGATGTCAGTGGTTGCAGCTAACACCTCCAACATTGGTGTCAGTGGAACCAGTTACAGCCTTCTACATTGTTGTCAGTGGCACAATAATATCACCAACACTGGTGTCAGTGTTCGCAATAATAACAATCAGCATTGATGTCAGAGACCACAATAATAAACCTTACATTGGTGTCAACGACTGCAATAATAACTGCCAGAGTTTGTATCATTAGCAGTATTATTAATCCCCCCCCCCCCACACTGGTGGTCAGTGACAGTGCTGTTAATACCCCACTGCAGTGTGGAAGTGGTATTTAACATCCCCTCCATTGATGATCAGCAGCAGTGTTTTAATCCACCTTCCTGGTGGTCATTAGCAGTGAAATGTAACCCCGCCCCCCACATTGGTGATCAGTGGCAGTGATATTTAAGGCTGTGACTTCACTTCATTGTTTGGTGAGGATAACTCCATCTGAGAGTATATTCTATTTCAGGCCCGGGAGAGAGCATTTCAGTGCCCTTCACTCTGCTGCCCTCTGGTGCCCAACAGGTGGCAGACCCAGCCCAACACATGGGGCCCAAATACAGTCCACCGGCCATGTGTTGGGCACTAGGCAATATTGGTGCTAACTAAGCATTGCTTCTGAAAAAAACACATTGTGATTAATTCATAAAATAGTAGATATAACATGCATTAAACATTCACTGTACATGGAGCTTACTGTGAATTACAGCAAACGATTCACCACGAGTTAATATATGATGAATGTCAAATTCTCTGCTCTGTAAAATGCTCCATAACACAATTAACCTTGATATATGTAAAGTACATTGTTCCCTGCTTTCCTCAACCCTAAAACCCCTTTAAAGCCCATAGTGGAAAAAAATCTTGATTCACAGAAATCAAAGATTTAAAAGAAGCAACTCTGAGGAGAAGATCATTTTTCTTATTGTGCTTTTAAAAGCCCTGTGAGCATTGTGTGATTTCTTTCTAATTAGTTTGCTACAGGAATGAACAGCAACCTCATATGCTCAAAATACAGAACTCTGACTACCACCATATGTTATAGCTATATGACCCATCATATTTGTCACTGTGTTCCGGGGAGCCTCGGAATGTAGAGACATGAAAGTATTCTAAGTCTATTAATCATTAGAGAGGTGATACCCGAAATTTCCCCAAAATCCCAACTCCTTTCGTC
>BLSH010316289.1:149617-161649 GCA_018402905.1 Glandirana rugosa | reverse complement strand
CCCGAACCCGGACTTTTTTTGAAAAGTCCGGGTTCGGGTCCGGGTCCCGGACACCCCAAAGTTCGGTACGGACCCAAACTTTACAGTCCGGGTTCGCTCAACTCTAATTATCTACATTTTTGTATTTTTTTTGTTATCGTATGAAATCTTGCAATACCATTTCGTTACCCATTTTTGGCTGTTATGACTACATGGCCTACTAGGTGGCCCGTTGTGTGTGTTTCCCTGTGGGGTATATGCACACACCACCCGATTGGTGGGTTCCACTCACATATGTCCGGTTGACAGCATTGGAGGTTACACCTTCCACTGCACCCACATCCTTCTTGCGGGGAGGAGCTCCCACTTTTTCCCTTTTGCGCCTCCTATGATGCGGATGGGAATTCTTTACGTCGGTGACGCTTTGACACATGATGTCATCCCGCCCCATGGGCGGGGTCATGCCATGCACCCTCTCATGGTCCTAGCTGTTTTGAATGTGGCAACTTTAGCACCAGGGATCCAGCACCTCCCTCCCTGAGGACTGGCTCCCTCAGTGGAATATTTCACATAAAAACTACCCAATCTAAACAGGTCAGTCTCTGATCGAGCATGGCCGTCTATGGTGGAATATACCCACCGGCTTGTTAAAAGGTACTGATATTTCAAGGAAGACATTATTTCAATTTATGTCCCTGTCTTCTTAAAGTGCTATACTTGCCTTTATAAAATTATGCTAAGATGTGTGTGATAATATATATACTTCCTCCGGGCCCTGACATCTCTACTTCCATTGCTTGTTCAGCCTACATTTCTTGTTGCATCTCTTGTGGTTGTCTTCATATTGCTCACCCTTGGTGCACACCCATTCACCTGGTGTCTCCATGTGGGTCTTTTCAGCCACTGTGGGATTTTCCATTGATACATATGTTTGTAATTCACTCTTTTTTTTTTTGTTAAGCTCTGTTTTTATTACCAGCACTTGACTAGTTATAAACATACCATAACCCAATTGGTAAATAGTGGTCTTGCAAATACTATATATTGCAATGTGATTATTGCATGACAATGCTTTCATTCCTGAAAAAGTTCACTTTCTCTGCTACCCATTCTGGTTGACATGTAAGCATGATCCACGAGGTGGCATACTGTGTGTGCTCCTTATGGAATATATGCACACACCACCCAGTGGGTAGGCTCCACCCACGTATGGCTGGTGGACAGTATAAATTAAGTTATACTTTCTGCTGTCCCCATGCCTTGTTTGTGGGGAGGAGCTCCTACCACTTCCCTACCATGCCCTTTGTGACATGGCTGGGAACTTTTCATGCTGATGAAATGCTGACGTGTGACATCATCTAGGTGCGGGGGTCATGCCATGCACCTTCTTATCAGAGAAGCACCCTGTCTCTGGCCCAGCCACTCTATTGGCAGTGATTTTGGTGCCAGGGATCCAGCACCTCCCCCTCTGGGGATTGTCTCCCCTGGTGGGATACTCCCTATATAAATCATTCACCCCAGACAGGTCAGTCTCGGATTGAGCACTGCTGTCTATGGTGGAATGTCTGCACCAGCTTGTTAAAAGGTAATGATAGCTCTGACAGGACTATATCACTTTGATTTATGTCCGTGTCTTTATAAAGTGCTGTCGCCTTCACACAATTATTCTAAAGCTGTGTATGTTAATATGATTTCCTTTCTGGTCCTAGACACTACTACGCATATTGCTGGTGTAGCCTACAGGGTGTTTCTTGTGGATGTTTACAGAGTATTCATCCTTGGTACACATCCATCCACCTAGTGTCTCCATGCGGGTCTTATCAGTCATTGTGAGATCCTTCATCGGTATACATACTTGTTCCTTTCTTCTACATTGTCAATTTTTAATGTAAGTATCCAGACAGCCATGAATACATTACAACTTACCTTGTGGAATCAATGGTTCCGTTAATATTATATACCGTAGTATGATTATTCTAAGTCTATGTATGTATTTCAGATAGAGAAAAAAGTCACCCAAATTATAATCTCCCCTGATGAAGGAATATACATTAATAATTCCGAAACATGTTGGGACACATGCAAGAAACTCACGTGGACTGACCACAGCATGACTCTGGCAGTACCTGGGCACGCTTGTTCTTATTTGGTTTGACAAACTGTTCTTGTAATTTGTATATTTTGTACTATTGTGTATTATATATCACTTTGCTTATAGGAATATATTTATTCCCTTTTTTATCATGTTTTGTACTCAATAAATATGGCTCTTTCTTTTTATAAAAAATGAATTATTCTGAATACAATTTCTGTCTTAAAATTCTAAGGAGGCTGTCGCTGGTGCATTTTTTGATGCATAATTTTTCTATATATATATATATATGGCAGTTCACATACACTCTCTCCCCTAATATTAATGTCTAAATTAGTGAAAATGTTCTGAGCAAAATTTTAGGAACCATCTGTGGTAGAACTATTAGTATACTGTATATATGAGGTAAGCAAATTAGAGGACTCTCATTGCTAAGCTTTGCTTAAAGTCTACTAAAAAATTCTGTTGAGAGGAAAGGAGGCTCTCATTGAGAACCTCCTTTTACAAATACTAGTAGACTAGATATCGCTAAGTTTTGTATTTATGAGTCAACAAGCATGTAGATTAGATATTTAGAGCGACATCAGAATTTATAATTTACCACCATATTCTAGGTCAGTGCCATAACAAAAATTAAAGCCTCTCCTAATGGTTGTCATAATATGACACAATTCATAACCATGTCTGTGTTTGGTGGTGCTTCCTCTCTATATGTTGAAATTACCTGGAAAATTACTTCTCTACCACTCTCTACCTTTTTTTATGAAAAAATATTAGTACTCTCTTCCTGAGGGAGGACATCTTATGGTTGTTGATTTTGTTTTCTACTCTAAAAAATATCTGCAAGTGGTCTACCTTGTGACTGGTTTTATGTGTAATAAATAAAGAATAAAAAGAGGTTCCTGAGGGTGGTCCTTCACATTTTCACAGTATAGGCATTTCTTAAAGCTGAACTGTGAACTTATATAAAAGACTCTTGTTAAAATGTATGTATTGACCATTGTCACTGAGACAGAAGGGGAGGGGATTTTTTTTTCAGCAGAGCAAAGGTATATAATCCAATAGGGGAAAATGTTCTAGTGGCACTATCTAAGATGGGAACTCCCCTCACTTTAGGGAGATTTCCTCTCTCTTTCTGTTGCAACTCCAGGACAGGAAGTGAAATTTCTCCAGCAGGAACTGGAAGCAGAGCTCAGACTGGGGGAGAGAGAAGCAGCACAAGCAGCCAAACACCTACTGTATGCAAGATACATGCTTACAGGATATAGGAAAAGAGTGATGGACAGATGAGCTCAGTGGTCTGCTTCTACTTTCACTGTCTAGTCACAGGGTGGAGGGGAGAAGGAGATCTTTGTAGCTGTAGTCAACCTCAGAAAAAAAAGTATCCTTATCTGCCACACAAGACTGTGCTGTTTGGCAGAGCTGTGTACATCCCAGAACTTGTAGGACAGAAATGCAAATCTATGGGAAGGTCAAACTGCTCCCATATTTGTATTTCATATGTGCATTTAGCTGTTTGCCTGGCGTTCATCTTTAGATATTGTTGTTGAGCAGTTATTTTTATTTTAGCAAAAAAGCATAAGAATACGCTTCATTCTTTTTGAAATTGTATTTTATATTATGTAGAAGACCCACATCTACTGAATGCTACCAGATTGGGTTAGTTTTACATCTGACAAATGAGACAGCTTTTAACAGCCATACAGGCGGACCCCTAGTTACAAACATCCGACTTAAAAACGACTCCTACTTACAAATGGAGGTAGACAGCAGGAAGTGAGAGGACATCTACCCATAGGAAGGGAAATCCACTCCTGTAAGAGTTCTTATGGGAAAAAAAAAGTGTCTTCACTGATGCTTTATCACCAAGGTTTGTTTCCAAAACAACCCAAAATTTTCAAAATCCAATGATCATTGGGACAGGAAGTGAGGTGAAATCTTCTGAACAGAAACATAGACAGCAGAACAAACGTTACAGGTGTGTTAACTCTTCCCTATGCTATTCAAAAAGCTTAAAAATCGTTTTTTTGGTTGAAGCTACAGTTACAAAATGTACCTGTTCCGACTTACAAACAAATTCAACTTAAGAACAAACCTACAGACTCTATCTTGTTTGTAACCCGGGGACTGCCTGTATTTGACCACAGCCATTGATTTCACACAGTGTAACCATGCAGCATTTAATGCTGAAGTGAAAATTCTGATATGTAACGTAAGACAGATCAAAATGAATAACAAACAAAAAAGTAACACTATTGGCGCTTCGAGATAAAAACAAGACCACGATCAGTGTGACATAAAAAGAACTGAGCAAACGGGGATAAAATATACTCCTAGGTCTTCGGTAAGAACTTAAAGTTATTGTAAAGTCTCCTTTCTTATAGAAATAACAAACATGATATACAGTGTCTCACAAAAGTGAGTATACCCCTCACATTTTTGTAAATATTTTATTATATCTTTTCATGTGACAACACTGAAGAAATTAAACTTTGCTACAATGTAAAGTAGTGAGTGTACAGCTCGTATAACAGTGTAAATTTGCTGTCCCCTCAAAATAACTCAACACACAGCCATTAATGTCTAAACTACTGGCAACAAAATGAGTACACCCATAAGTGAAAATGCCCAAATTGGGCCCAATTAGCCATTTTCCCTCCCCGTGTCATGTGACTTGTTTGTGTTACAAGGTCTCAGGTGTGAATGGGGAGCAGGTGTGTTAAATTTGGTGTTATCGCTCTCACTCTCTCATACTGGTCACTGGTAGTTCTATATGGCACCTCATGGTAAAGAACTCTCTGAGGATCTGAAAAAAAAAAGAATTGTTGCTGTACATAAAGATGGCCTAGGCTATAAGAAGATTGCCAAGACCCTGAAACTGAGCTTCAGCACAGTAGCCAAGACCATACAGAGGTTCCTCTCAGAACAGGCCTCGCCATGGTCGACCAAAGGAGTTGAGTGCAAATGTTCAGCGTCATTTCCAGAGGATGTCTTTGGAAATAGACGTATGAGTGCTGCCAGCATTGCTGCAGAGGTTGAACAGGTGGGGGTCAGCCTGTCAGTTCTCAGACCATATGCCACACACTGCATCAAATAGGTCTGCATGGCTGTCGTCCCAGAAGGAAGCCTTTTCTAAAGATTATGCACAAGAAAGCCCGCAAACAGTTTGCTGAAGACAAGCAAACTAAGGACATGGATTACTGGAACCATATCCTGTGGTCTGATGAGACCAAGATAAACTTATTTGGTTCAGAAGGTGTCAAACATGTGTCGTGGCAACCAGGTGAGTAGTATAAAGACAAGTGTGTCTTGCCTACAGTAAAGCATGGTGGTGGAAGTGTCATGGTCTGGGGCTGCATGAGTGCTGCTGGCACTGGGGAGCTACAGATCATTGAGGGAACCATGAATGCCAACACGTACTGTGACATACTGCAGCAGAACATGATCCCCTCCCTTCGGAGACTGGGCTGCAGGGTAATATTCCAATCTGATAACGACCCCAAACACACTTCCTGGTCGACCACTGCCTTGCTAAAGAAGCTGAGGGTAAAGGTGATGGACTGGCCAAGTATGTCTCAAGACCTATTGAGCATCTGTGGGGCATCCTTAAATGGAAGGTGGAGGACCGCAAGGTCGCTAACATCCACCAGCTATGTGATGTCGTCATGGAGGAGTGGAACAGGATTCCAGTAGCAGCCTGTGAAGCACTGGTGAACTCCATGCCCAAGAGGGTTAAGGCAGTGCTGGAAAATAATGGTGGCCACACATAATATTGACACTTTGGGCTCAATTTGGACATTTTCACTTAGGGGTGTACTCACTTTTGTTGGCAGCGGTTTAGACATTAATGGCTGTGTGTTGAGTTACTTTGAGGGGACAGCAAATTTACACTGTTATACAAGCTGTACACTCACTACTTTACATTGTAGCAAAGTGTAATTTCTTCAGTGTTGTCACGTGAAAAGATATAATAAAATACTTACAAAAATGTGAGGGGTGCACTCACTATTGTGAGATACTGTACTTACCTACTATGCGCAGTGGTTTTGCAAAGGGCAGCCTAGATCCTCCTCTTCTTGGGTCCCTCTTTGGCACACCTGGCCCCTCCCTCCTGTTGAGTGCCCCCACAACAAGCAGCTTGCTGTGGGGGCACCCAAGCCGAGCTACAGCTCCCTGTGTCCATTCAGACACAGAGCTGCGGTTCAGCCCATGCCCCCTCTCTCTTCTCATTAGCTGACTGACTTTGACTGCAGTGGGAGTCAATGGCACTGCTGCTGTGTCTTAGCTAATCAGGAGGGAGAGTCCCGGATGGCCGAGGCACTTGTGAACATCCCTGGAGAGAGATGGACTCAGGAAAGTTTTAGGAAGGCCGAGAGGGGCTGCTGCACACAGAATGTTTTTTTTTAACTTAATGCGTTAAGATGAAAAACCTTCTGATTTTACAACCACTTTAATCAAAGTCTTCTCAAGCTGTCCCTGATTGCATCATGAACAAGGGAATGCGCTGGATAAGAGCAGAAAGCAAAGAGGAGAATAAAAGAGACATGCACACCTTGCGCAGTTAAACCTTTAATGATCAAAATATTAAAATCAACAGTTTATCTTGCTAAAGTTGTAGATCCTCTCACACCGTGGCCAGCGATGTCCAATAGTTGCTCAGCATGAAGCTTTCATTGAATATATATATATTGTAAAGTTAGGGGGACCAGCTAGACCGCAGGACACAGGCTCTGCAATCAAAGGAAGGTTTATTGAACTCAAATAGCTTCACAGCAGCAAAGCAACAGAAATAAACATAAGTCTCACCGACTTGCACAGTTAATCAGTCCTTGGGTTTCTCCAGTGGGTAACATACCCTGTTAGCTGGGCTCCAGACAGGACCCTGCTATGCCTTTCCACAGCTGCAACACCATCCACTGTTCACCATTCACAGTCTCCTCCAGACTCCTCCACTCCCACCAACAACTTTCTGTCTCTCTTAAACCTACTTCCTCTGATCAGTGAGTTAACCCTTTTTTGTTCCCTTAAAGGGACCACAATCCAAACAGAGGGGAAATATAGCATCCTTCTCGGACCCAGCCACAGCGTCCTGTACATAATATATACAGTCAGGTCCATAAATATTGGGACATTGACACAATTCTAATCTTTTTGGCTCTATACACCACCACAATGGATTTGAAATGAAACGAACAAGATGTGCTTTAACTGCAGACTTTCAGCTTTAATTTGAGGGTATTTACACCCAAATCAGGTGAACGGTGTAGGAATTACAACAATTTGTATATGTGCTTCCCACTTTTTAAGGGACCAAAAGTAATGGGACAATTGGCTGCTCAGCTGTTCCATGGCCAGGTGTGTGTTATTCCCTCATTATCCCATTTACAAGGAGCAGATAAGAGGTCCAGAGTTAATTTCAAGTGTGCTATTTGCATTTGGAATCAGTTGCTGTCAACTCTCAATATGAGATCCAAAGAGCTGTCACTATCAGTGAAGCAAGCCATCATTAGGCTGAAAAAACAAAACAAACCCATCAGAGAGATAGCAAAAACATTAGGTGTGGCCAAATCAACTGCTTGGAACATCCTTTAAAAGAAAGAATGCACCGATGAGCTCAGCAACAACAAAAGACCCGGAAGACCATGGAAAACAACTGTGGTGGATGGCCAAAGAATTCTTTCCCTGGTGAAGAAAACACCCTTCACAACAGTTGGCCAGATCAAGAACACTATCCAGGAGGTAGGTGTATGTGTGTCAAAGTCAACAATCAAGAGAAGACTTCACCAGAGTGAATACAAAGGGTTCATCACAAGATGTAAACCATTGGTGAGCCTCAAAAACAGGAAGGCCAGATTAGAGTTTGCCAAACAACATCTAAAAAAGCCTTCACCGTTCTGGAACAACATCCTATGGACAGATGAGACCAAGATCAACTTGTACCAGAGTGATGGGAAGAGAAGAGTATGGAGAAGGAAAGGAACTGTTCATGATCCAAAGCATACCACCTCATCAGTAAAGCATGGTGGTGGTAGTGTCATGGCGTGGGCATGTATGGCTGCCAATGGAACTGGTTCTCTTGTATTTATTGATGATGTGACTGCTGACAAAAGCAACAGGATGAATTCTAAAGTATTTTGGGCAATATTATCTGCTCATATTCAGCCAAATGCTTCAGAACTCATTGGACGGCGCTTCACAGTGCAGATGGACAATGACCCAAAGCATACTGCGAAAGCAACCAAAGAGTTTTTTAAGGGAAAAAAGTGGAATGTTATGCAATGGCCAAGTCAATCACCTGACCTGAATCTGATTGAGCATGCATTTCACTTTCTGAAGACAAAACGGAAGGGAAAATGCCCCAAGAACAAGCAGGAACTGAAGACAGTTGCAGTAGAGGCCTGACAGAGCATCACCAGGGATGAAACCCAGCATCTGGGGATGTCTATGTGTTTCAGACTTCAGGCTGTAATTGACTGCAAAGGATTTGCAACCAAGTATTAAAAAGTGAAAGTTTGATTTATGATTGTTAATCTGTCCCATTACTTTTGGTCCCTTAAAAAGTGGGAGGCATATATACAAGCTGTTGTAATTCCTACACAGTTCACCTGATTTGGATGTAAATACCCTCAAATTAAAGCTGAAAGTCTGCAGTTAAAGCACATCTTGTTTGTTTCATTTCAAATCCATTGTGGTGGTGTATAGAGCCAAAAAGATCATTGTGTCAATGTCCCAATATTTATGGACCTGACTGTATATATATATATATATATATATATATATATATATATATATATATATATATACATGCTGTATATATAATTTTTCATATACCATTTTTTATATGGATGCTGTAATATATATTTATTTTATATACATCAATTAATAATCATGAATTATTTCAGTTCTCCTCACATACATTGAAGGATGAATCCTAGCCAATATGGTTGGGTGGTTTCAGTCAGCATGTCATGGGTTAACTCCTTTACATAATTGCAGGTAGCAATTTTGGTTTAACATCTTAGATGCTATTTGCATTACATGCTGTATTAATGTATGAAAGAGTAAGCCAATATTCCCAGTTTTCTTGAATCTCTTTCTTATTTTTTGGAAAATGATTTTTATTCAAGATTTTCAAGACAACAATACAAAACCATCCGACGCCCCTCCTTCCCCTTCCCTACAGTGCAATGTTCAATAAAGTAATAAACAAGGATCTTTAGCCCTTACAGCAGAACATCATTATACCAAAACCGTATCAGAATATGGGTACTGTCAGAGCCTTAAGCCCTCAAGACCAAGACCTCATTCTGCATAGTTGAAGGAGCTTAAAGGCTGTGAGAAGACCTCCTCAATATGTTCAATTTAGAGTATCATTGGCTGAAAGCCAGCACTGCCATACTTTTTCAAATTTGTTGGGACAACCCCTACTAAGGTATGTTGCTTTATATAAAGGTAAAACCTTGTTAATTATACCCTTCCAGCAGGACAGGGAGGGGGGCCCTGGCTTTTTCCAGCACAACAGAATGGCTTTATGTGCATAAAATAAAGAGAGAGACAGATAAGGATTCGTTGAGCCCTACGAGGGGCCACCTCCTCTACCAAGCCCAGCAAACACACTGATATCGTTAGAGGGATAGGAAGGGAGAGCAAGTCTTGAATAGTTTGCGTGACCCCCATCCAGAACTCCCGTATTGGCTGGCAGTGCCAGAATATATGGTCAAAATCAGCATGGCTAGTACAGCACCAGCATTCCGCATCTCCAGTGCCGTAGATGCTGTCTATTCTATATAGGGTATAATATACCCTATGAAGCAGTTTGAATTGGATATAACAGTCATGCACCGACACCAGAGTCCTAAACGGGTGATCCCACATGTCGTCCCAATCATCCCCCTGGAAATCAGGTATTAATGAAATCCAACTGTCCCTACACTTACTTACCGCTTTTGGCCTAACAAATAATTCTTTATAAACCTCTGACAATGGCTTCTGCTGGGATTCATGGTACAATAATTGTTCCAAAGGAGAGGACCGGAGTTCCAAATTTCCAGTGCCAAATTGTGCCACAAATGCATTCTGCAGCGGCAAGTATCAGAAGAAATATCAGTTTGAGAGGCTATATCTCTCCATCAATTGATTGAAGGTGAATAATTTCCAACCTCCTATGACATTCTTTAGTAGTTTAATGCCTACTCAACATTGGGCAGTCTGGGGTTAAACCATCAGGGAGTATCTGGTGACCACTCCAGGGGATCCGGATGCATCAGGGCCAATGTTTTGTCCCATGCACGGATGGTGGCACACATTGACCCTGTTAGCGGCGAGGACACATGGGGACCCCTATACACCAGATGACCAACACACTCATAGGATCCCACCAGAGCGGCCTCCAGTACCATAGCTGCATTCCCATTGTCATGCAACAGCCAATGCCTAGCGACAGCCATTTACCCAGCTAAATAGTATTTAAAGAGGTCCTTGTGGTTCCTGCAAAGTACGTAAGCCTATGCGAGGATGAAACGACGACCATAAAAAGGAGCTGAACAGGCTATTTGCATGTCTAAAATACAAGCAGGGAACCCGGATTGGGGAATTCTGCAAGAAATACAGAAAAATCTGAAGAATTTTCATCTTGCGATGATTTACCCTACCTATCAGGGAGAGAGAAAGATGTCTCCAGGCTACCATCTGTGTCTTGACCCTAGTAAGCAAAGGTAACAGGTTTAGTGACATATAATCCCCTACCCTGGGGGATATGCATATCCACAGATATTTGAATTCAAATACCTTGATACCCAAGGTATGGGAACTCGCTGCGACAACTGTGCCTGTGCTGTATCATCGATGGCCATCACATTGGATTTCCCCCAGTTAACTTGGAGACCCAAAAAACTTTCAAAAGTGTATAAAATCTTGAAAACCATCTCAAGCTATGATCCTGGATCTCGTAGAAAAAGAAGAATATCGTCTGCGTATAGAGCCATACACTCTCGCATACTTCCCACTTCAAGAGCCATCACATCTGGAGATGTTTGTAGAGCAATGGCAATTGGTTCTATTGCAAGTGCGAATAAGGACGGTGAGAGTGGGCACCCTTGACGCATACCCCTACCCATCACAAACTGAGGAGAAACCAAGGTACCAATCTTAATAGTCGCCTTAGGTCTACTATACAGTAAGGAAATCCATGTGAGAAACTTTTCACCAAACCCCATATGACATAGTACTGTGGACATGTACTTACAGTCTACGGAGTCGAAGGCCTTTGCCATGTTCAGGGATACAACCATCCTAGCCCCCCGAGTTAACATGGTCGACTTGCAGGTATGCAAATAGCCTGCAGAGATTGGTATCTGTGGATTTCTGGGGAATGTAGCCAGTTTCATCTCCACCAGGGTAGTGATGTGACAGTCTGGTTGAGAATCTTCAAGTCCTGATTCCAGAGAGCAATAGGCCTGTAGGAGGAACTTATGGATTGCTGAGTTCTGAGCCACAGAATATTGAGAGGTTTACCCAATCCCTAATAATTAGAGTTGAGCGAACACCTGGAAGTTCGGGTTCTGCTGGTCCGTCCGAACTTCGGGACAAAGTCCGGGTCCGGGTCCGGACGGAACCCGAACGATCGCACGGACAACGAACCCCATTGAAATCAATGGGGACCCGAACTTTTAGGCACAAAAATGGCTGTAGGAAAGTCCTGGAAAGCCCCAGAGGGCTGCAAAAGGAAGTAAAATGGGGGTAAGGGTAGGGCAAGTGCCCTACAAAAAAATGGGGACAGGGAAATAACTGTAAATATTTTTAAAAAAATAAAAACATAAAAAAAGCAAAAATGGAGGTGAATGTGGATCATCTTCAAACTGTGTCTGAAAAGTATTAATTAACGGTAGAAGCCATATAACTGTTCTAAAATCATCTTCAAACTAGGGCAAGTGCCCTACAAATAAATGGGGATAGGGAAAAT
>BLSH010316289.1:128737-145160 GCA_018402905.1 Glandirana rugosa | reverse complement strand
TCGGACATAGGTAGAAACACCTGTGGAATAAGAGACAATTGGTCACGGAGAATACTTACTCCTGTAAAATTATAATACTGGTGGGTGGGGACTCCTTCTAGACGTTAATGCAACCCATAAGAGACGACAGAGGTCCGTATCGTGTCACCAGTAGGAACAACAAGTATATATAAAGACGAAAATATACTTATCGGTGGGTAACAGACATTAATGGACAGATACATATCAACAACAACAAGTACAGACAGAGGACTTGGTTAGTAAACCCAAGTAAAAATTTACTTGATTATTTTACATAGTAAAAAATCGAAAAACGTATCCGAACGATTTTTGAAATGTCCGGGTCCGGGTCCGTGCCACGGACACCCTAAAGTTCGGTACGGACCCGAACGTTACAGTCCGGGTTCGCTCAACACTACTAATAATGCATGTTAAGAAGAAAAAAACCCCCACTGGGACTTTAAAGGGAAACCAACTCAGTAAGAATTATGCAAAAAGCTAAAAAATGATACATTTTATTAGTTCATTTAAAAATGAACCCAAATGATTGGTTCAGGAGACAGACATGAACAACAACAACTATACATAGACAGGTAATTACAGACAATGGGTGGCTATTCATATAAAAGCAGAAATATATATGAACAACAAGGATGACCACTGTGCTATGCCTGGAGACAGCAGAGAATACCCAACGTAATTGCAGATCTTCCTCAGGGGTGGGTGGTCATAATATTAAAATGTCCTCATTCATAAGAGGCACTGGTTAACAGAGAATAAGGTGTCCACAAAGATGGATACAGGCTACCTGAAACCTTCTTCCAGTCCAAAAGGAGGGGGAGAGAGGAGGTAAGTAATATAGGTCACTACATCAAAAAGAGGTGCCCCAGCCACATACCAGAGACAGATTAGAAGCTCTTCTGTAGGGGCAGCACTCTTGTGGTTAAAGAAGTGAGGGGCCAGCTGGATGACTCCAGAAAAGTCATTAAATGGCTATATCACAAAGGCAATTTGGTCCAAAATTACCGGATACCTTTAATGGTCTCAGATCAATGAGAATCTATGGCAAAATAACCTATTCAGGATAGTGTACAACTGGCAACAACTCCTATCAAAGTGGGAGAGTGACCTCATTCTTGGTGTCCAAAATCTCAATATTCTGCAGTCATCTTGTGGAGGTTAGCCCTGAGGAACAGTCTAATGGATCTTTCCCAGTTTTGGCAACAGGATCACCCGAGCATCCATAAGGGAGTCAGGAAGACAAAGACAAAAATGATACAGGGACCTGAGCCTCGGCACCAGAGCTTTCAAATGAAGCCTGTATCATTCCACAGGGAATCTGTCTGGGCCAGGGGATTTATGAGGAGGAAAGGCCCTGATAGTGGACTCAATCTCCTTCTCCAAATTTAGTTTATCCAGCTCAGAGAGAACAGGTAGAGCCAGTGAAGAGAGGAGTGTTTCCAAGTCTGGTTCATTGTAGGCTGGAATAGGGGAATAAAGCGTTTTATAGTAGGTTACAAAAGTGTCTAAGATAGCAGCTGGATCTGTGAGTAGATCTCCTTGGGTGTTTTTAATGCATGGGGTGTTAGTCTGGACTCTGTGCTCCGCTACCAAGATAGCCAATAGTTTCCTGTTTTTGTCTCCCTGCTCAAAAATGGATTCTGCCCTTCTCGTCCAAGAGGTATGTGTAAGTTCAGTGTGTTGTAGCACCAGGAGGTGACGAGCCTCCAACAACTCTATATAAGTTACATCTGACTAGTCTGTTACATGAGCCAGTTCACAAGCCCTCTCTTTGTCCTGGAGTTCCTGCAGCATGGCATTAAATTCCCTACGAGTTTGCTAAATAGACATAAATTGTACGACATGAAAGGGTCAGCAATGTTAGCAGCCACAGGACCTCAGAGAGGTTCATATGCTGCATACTTCTTATGTTAAAGGGCCAGTATGAAACATTGCACCAGTGATCAAAAACATTCCCCAGTCCCATATACTGTAACTCCCTGCTGCAGTGTAAACCATAGAAAATCAACTATAAGCAGCGTAAGCCCAAAACTTGTCCAAGATAAAAAAAAACTGTAGAGACATGGCCTTAAAAAAGTAAAAAAAAATAATAGTTTATAGAACAATTAGAAGAACAAAAAAGTTTATTCCTCGTGCTCGTTAGTCAAGAAAAAGAAACAAAAACAGGGGGAAAAACAGTTAGTGCAGTAGAAATTCAGCTCCGTGCGTCATCCCGGATACCTAAGAACCCTCAGTCAGGAGTATGGGCTCCGTCGGTGACCCCAATTTTTCACCACCTGCCTAAAACCCATAAAGGTTTAACTCCACTTCATGGACACCCCATTGTTGCTGGGATAGGATCCCTCAATTAGCATTTTGGTTTGTGGGTTGATGTTCAACTACAGCCCTTGTGAGAGTCCTACCCAGCAACTTAAGGGACACAAACAATTGTTACAAAACCTTGAAGATTTGTCTGGGGAGGAGGGGGATGTTTGGGTCACTTGTGATGTCGGAAGCATGTACTCCTCCATACCCCATCATTTGGGCTTGCGGACAGTGGAATTCTTTTTGGATGCCCATAGTGGTTACTCATCTACACATCAAGAATATATTTTGGAATGTCTTGATTTCCTGTTGACACACAAACTTTTTGCATTTGATGGGGGCTTCTATCGCCAGCGTTGTTTGCTCCATCTCTCGCCAATCTATACATGGCTTGGTGGAGAGGAGACACATCTATAGAGATGGGAACCTCTTTTGTGGCAGGATCAAATTTTATTGCAGGTTCATTGATGACCTGCTGTTCATCTGTTCAGATGCTACGGGGACCTTAGATTTGTTTTTATCTTACCTGAATACTAACACCTTGAGTTACACCTTGGGTTACAGTGAGAAAACTTTACGGAGAGCAATTAATATTGCAGCATCTAGTGAACGTAAATCTTTACTGATTGATATACCTCCTAAACAGAACTCCAGCAAAAACCTTGTTTTTTTCTACACCCTTTAGCTTAGAATTTTAAAAGATCAAAAACATCCTTACTGGTTATATTCCTGTCCTCTTTGGGGACGAGAAATATGCAGAGATACTATCTGAAGGTTTTAGAATAGTGTCACGTTGGGCATCTAGTCTAGCTTATGCCTTTTTTCCCAGTGAATTTAGAATGGAAACCCCACATAGAACATGGCTGGACTTTGTAGGAAATTTTAAGTGTGATACCATGGGATGTCCATGCTGTCCATGTTTGTTGAAAGGAGAGGTGTTTTGTTCCACTTCCAATAAAAGGTCATTCAAGATACACAATTTAATGAATTGTAACACTAGATATGTTATTTATTTAATTACATGTAAAGCCTGTATAACCTCCAATATGTTGGTCGTACAACAAGGAGACTCAGGGATCGATTGAACGACCATTTAGGGAACATACATAGGAAAGATGGAACAAATGTGGCCAGACACTTTAATCAAATTCATAATGGAGATAGCAGCCTATTACAGATACAGGCTATAGAGAAAATTTATATGCCAATGGGAGGGGGGGGGGGAGATAAGTTCAGGACACCTTGCAAACGCGAGGTATTCTGGATTTTCTTCTTCGGCATTAGAATTCCTTCTGGGCTTGGGTGAGCGGACACGTGCCCGTCCCTGCTCCCGATGAAGATCCTGATGGCGGGGCTCTGCATACTGTGCCTGGATGTGCCTGGAAGCTGGACACTCTGTCTGAGATGCATGTGGACTGACCCATTCAAGGCAGGCTGCGGGAGGAGTGGAGAGGGCACATCGGTAACCCCCGGGGGTCCAGTGGGGCAGATTCCTCCCCTAAATTTGCAGTGAGGTTATACAGTGATACAGTGGCTTGTATGGAAGAGGTCCTACAGGTACATAGGTGGCGGCTTGTCTTATTGTAAACCTGCTTCACTGATAACATAGTACTGATGAGATGGGACCTCGCAGATGGTGTGTGGGCTGATGTAAAGGATCTTGGGAGAGGGCTGCTGCTATTCTGCCATTGCTCTGCCTTAGATAATTGGAATTGCCTTTCCCTAAACTGTGAGTGGTACATTGTGCATTGGATAGAACATCATAGGCAAAGTGTTATTCCTCTCTGGACAGTGAATTTAAAACACATGGTGACTTTTTGGTATGCACCCGTGCAGCAACTCTATGCATAGTAAAGCTGGGCAGACGGTCTACATTTCCTGTAAAAGAGAGGAGCTGTACGCCTATGGAGACCATGGCTGACTCATTATGCCTCCCCGGGCATTGATGTTACATTATTTCAACTCTGACCCCCTCAGGAGGCAGGCCAATTGCATATTATTGCCAGACGACCCCCCACTCTAGAGACTCAGTGACCTGCCCCTCCCCAGGATTCCCCTCCTTTGTTCTCCTACCTCCCCCACTCTCCTAGTCTCTTACTAGTCTATACGGTTTCCTCCTATTCTCCGCTCTCTTTTCTTTTCTCAGCCCTCATGTTCTCTTTCTTTTCCCATTTTATTCATGTATTTTCCTTTTTCTAACAAGGATGATGTCCTTAGACTGATACTCTTAGAGGTACACAGGTTAATTGCGCTTATACCAACCTTGCCAACTGCCTGGTTCAGATAAGTCTTCTACCCCACTCTTTTGTCCCCCCATTGTGCTCTGTACATCAGTAACCGGACAATTTAGTATATTTAAACTGATATGGTTGGACACTATGCTCTCTATTCTGAGCCTTGGGGAATTGGCAATGCAGTTGACAGTACTGTTTTTCCCAGTTTAGATTACAGAACTCTGTACCGCTTATTGTTACATGATGTCTCTGAAATGTTAACAATTTTGTATCTGTTTTACTACAATAAAGATATTTGAACAAGAAAAAAAATAGAGGAGCTGTGCAGGGGTACCCTGAATAAACACCTAGCAGGCCCGCCATTTTTGAACCTACCGGCCATTGGACTTCATTACTCTTCGCACCATAAGGTGGGTATATCCTGCCTTATTGGTAATAAGCAGGGATCCAATACTCTATACTGCTGGTTGGATACAAACTGGAAAGTGTTAATTTTACAGGACTCCATCCAATGCATTGGAAACAGTATCATACAGTTTGATTACTGGGTGAACTTTTTTTTTTTTTTGATACACCTGGAGGTACGCATTTAATTGCATCGAGCAGGGCAATTTGACGGGAATTTGCATATCGCCCATTTAAGTCGAATTAGCCTGTACTTTTAGCGTATGTCACACCCTATTGTATCAACTATTGCATCAACCTTCTGGGCCCTTAATGCTGCATTGGCCCACGCAATCTGTACTGAACTCCTCTACAATTATCTCTCCTGGCCATAAGGGAAAAAAGTTTTTATGTCTCACTCTGAGCTGTGAGAGCTGGACATAGTGTTTACTGTGACTGTTTGCTGTGCTTGTCCTGTGCCGGCCTGCATTGGGGATCTTCCCTGTTGGACTATATCTGACTGCTAACTCTCCCTGGTGTATGGTCCCATGCGGAGTGGACTGGGGATATTTGCTGCCCGAGGTTAAGATGTTGCTATATCCTTAGAGAAGGAATGTCACGATCCTGGGGGTGGAGTCTTTCTGATGCAGGGAACAACCGCTCTTGCACACCCGATTCAGGGACCACTGGTAGAGTAGGCAGGAAGTCCCGGAGTGCGGGATGGCAAGAGGATGGTCACTGGTAGTGATGTGATCTAGGTGGTCGTGCAGATCAGAAGGGCGGTCGTGCAGGCTGGGTCAACAACTGGCGGGCTGTGCAGTACAAGGGGTCAGGCAAGAGAGTGATCAAGTCCAAGCAAAGTTTGTTAACAGACTGGCAGCAGAAGTACAGAGGGGTCAGACAATCGGATGGTCATGGATAGCCAGGGTCGGTGCAGGCAGATAATCAGCAGGTCAAGTCAAGCCGGGTTGGATCAGAGAAACATAGCAACACAAGAACAGGATACAGGAACAGAGCTGGGGCTCACAGGTACTCAGACGCTGTAGAACGGACAGCACTTGCTGACAGGTGCAGAGAGTTCAAATAGCAGCATTTGGCGCCATTTCTGCCTCGTGTGCGTGAACGCACCTTCGCGCTTGCGAACGTGCATAGGTGTGCGTGAACGCGCCCAAGCGCGCGCATAGGCGCTAAAGTCCAAAAAAGATGCCGATATTCTCCTAACAAGGAAAGGTATTAATCATCTTACATAGCGGAACACCTAAAAACAACAGGTACAGTTTAAGTAATATTGTCCCAGGACATCATGGTTAAAAAGAAAGGGGATGAGCCGCTGCCACAGACTCTGTTAAAAACAAAACAAAAACCAGTTTGGCAGCAGCCGCAAAACTGGAGAAATTCGCCCATACTCCTGTCCAGTCCCCAGTAAAGGGAGGGCAACAATCTCAAACTAAACTACAGCAGGATAATAACCCAGGGAGGAAAAGTCAAGGCCAAATACCTATGGAAAAGGAGCTAGTTCCCAGTGGGGATGAAATCTCCGGTGAGGGCCATACAGATTCTTCAACACCACTGGCAACAAATCCACTACCGGAGCCGGAGCCCTCATTGAGAGAGGTATTACATGCTGTGAATATCTGTAAATCTTGCCTACGAGATCTTTGCGATCAGATGAAAGGTATTAGGGAGGAAATCTCCCAAGTACACCATGACATTCAGAAAGTACAGGAAAGAACAACAGCGATTGAAGACAGGATTAGCACAATGGAGGACAAGTTAATCCCTTTAAAATATGATGTACAATCCTTGAAGGAAAAAATAGAAATCTATGCCTTTAAAATAGACAACATGGAGAATAGGCTCCGGAGGGATAATGTAAGGATTGTGGGTCTCCCAGAGCGTAGCGAGGGCCCCCAACCCGTGAAATTCCTGGAAGGGTGGCTTAGGGATGTTTTCGTTAAAGACGCCTTCACTCCTTCCTTTTTCATAGAAAGGGCCTATCGGGTCCCATTTAAACCGCCCCCACTGGGGGGATACCCTATACCATTGCTAGTGAAGATATCAAATTTTAGAGACAAATAATGATTCTTCAAAAAGCAAGAGAGCAGGGGAATATCCTTTATAATGGAACCAGAATTTCCATCTATCCGGATTTCTCTCCAGACCTTCAAAAATGGTGAGCCAAGTATGGGGAGATGAAACGCAGATTGCAACAATTAGAGATACTCTATGCCCTGCTCTACCCTACAAGATTGGAGATCACAGCTTTGGGTGGATTTCAATACTTTGACATGCCGGAGGATGTGATGAAGTGGTTAGAAGACAATAAGGGGAGACTGCAACCAGATAAGGGGGAACATAGAGATGTCAATATCTTAAGATTCTCATCCGTGGGTCTCCTGGAGTGCCTTTTTTTGGGGGGAATAGGGTGGGAAGCCACTTGAAGTGATGAAGGAGGGATGTAGAGTGAAGATTTGGGGATTTGGTACACTTAGGCATGTTGGCACACTCTGTGAGTTGTTGGGAGGGAGGGGTGGTAGGACGCGGGAATGTATGAGAGGATGTGGTTCACTGGAGAAAGGGAAGGTCACACACAAGGCCCTGGGGGATGGCCTGGATAGGTTGGGGGTGGGGGGTGGGTTGGGTAAGAATTGGAATGGGGTGAGAGTTGAGAGATGGGTATGTAAGGGAGGTAAAATGCATAGTATTAAGAGATACACTGCAGTATTGAGGAGAGAGGATGGAGTAAATATGGGGTATGAGAGAGTGGGTAAAAATAATCACAATATTTGTACGTGCAGCACAAGGAATGGATTATGTAGGAACACTGACACTGAGAACCTATGTAGATAGGGCAAATACATTTTTAGAAGGCTTTTTCTATATGAACACTCAAAACAGGAATTTTTCCTTTTTTCTTTTTTTTCTCAGATAATGTATAGGATGAGCAAGGTAACTGACACCTATGTTGTCCATCTATATTTCCCCCCTCTCAATGCAGTTAAATATGATTAAAATTGGGTCTTGGAATGTCAGGGGAATGGGGAATGCAACCAAAAGATCGGCAGTGATCTCCTCTATGGATGCTAACAATGTGAAAGTGATATGTTTGCAGGAGACGCACTTTAATCCAGAGGTTGTCCCCCATGTGGAAGGTAGGAGATTCCGGTCTCAATTTCACTCTACTCACTCCTCTTATTCAAGAGGAGTGAGCATTCTTATTAACAATGAGGTGCCTTTCTCCATCAGACAGATTATCATAGATAAACACTGCCGATACATTTTTCTACACTGTCTGATGGAAAATAAGGAAAAATTAAGGAAATCATTTTGATCAACATGTATATCCCTCCTCCGTTTAATATGGAAACATTAGACAAAGCATTTGAATTTATATTAGTTAAACCACATATTCCAATTATAATGGTGGGAGATTTTAATATGGTACTCGATGAAGAACTGGACAGACTCCCTTCTAGGAACCAGAAAGAGGGATCAAGGGGGAATCGTTTCGAACAGATGCTGGAAGAAGCCGGACTTCTGGAGATGTGGAGGGTACGAAACCCAGAGAGCCGAGAATACTCATGCCACTCTGGCACACACTCCACGTCCAGAATGTCCAGAATTGATTTAATGATAGGTAACAGAGAAGCTCTTAAACTGGTACATGATCTGATATACCTCCCCCAGGGCTTGTCGGATCATTCGCCTCTTTTGCTGTCAGTAAGTATGGGGGAGATCTGCTCCAATAAGGACTGGAAGATTAATCCCCATTGGCTGGAACTACTGGGTAAACCAGATGGGGTTCTGACAGCTCTTGAGGAGTTTGTAAAGACAAACGTGGGTACTGCATCACTGGTTATAGTCTGGAATACTTTAAAAGCATGTATAAGAGGCATACTGATACAAAAGGTTAGTGAGCTAAAGAATGAATCTAATAAGTGGGAAGAGAATGCTAGAGAGAAATTTGAAAAGGCGGAAAAACAATATATAGAAGATCCTAACCCAGTCAAATATGGATACCTGGTAGACATGCAACATGCCCATAAATCTATCATAATGAAAAGAGAGGAGAATAAGAGATTATTTCAGAGGTATAACTCCTTTATTGAGGGTGGAAGAGTGGGCCGGGCCCTTGCCTTCTTCATAAGGACAAACTCTCCAGCTAAAGGTATACCCACAATAAAGACGCAGGAAGGCAGGACTATTTCACATCCCCCAGGAATTACTAGGACCTTTAGGGAATATTATGAAGAGCTTTATAAATCCCAAAGTGGAGAGGTGGAAGCACCAATGACAGATTTTCTGGGCAAATTGACGATCCCCACTCTCTCAGATAGTGATAGAGATGCACTGGATGTGCCAATCTAATTAGAAGAACTACAAAATGTGGTGGGAGTCATGGCCAACCAAAAATCCCCAGGCCCAAACGGACTCCCTATTGAGGTATATAAGCGCTATGGGCAAATATTGCTTCCGGAAATTCCGGAACTACTTAAATTGGCAGAATGGACAGTAGAACATGGGGAGCTACCCCCTCAATGAGAGAGGCTAGTATTAGTGATACATAAGGAGGAGAAGGACCAGCTCGAGACCACCTCATACCGGCTGATCTCACTGTTATGCGCAGATATTAAAATCCTGGCCAAAGTGTTGGCGGTTAGATTAAATAAGGTCATACAAGAGGTTATCCACCCGGACCAATCTGGGTCCATTCCCAACAGGTCCACCAGCATAAACATTAGAAGGGCATTCTTGAATCTCCAGACAAAGACAGGCAATGGCTCCTCCAGGGCTGTCCTCTCATTGGACGCCGCTAAGGCTTTTGATAGCCTGGAGTGGGATTATCTCTGGCGGGTCCTGGAGGCTTTTTGGTTTGGTCCTGTTTTTATTGGCTGGATTAAAACTTTCTATAAAACTACAAAATCATCACAAGATGGTACCGTACCCCCACCCTTCTTCACAAGTTTGACCATAACATACCTGATAAATGCTGGAGATGTTCCCACTCTCCGGGAGATATGTTACACATCTGGTGGACCTGCTCGCACATACAGCCCTTCTGGAAAATGGTCCATGAACGCATTAAACAGATAACCACGTATGACCTGGACTTTTCCCCGGCACAATACTTACTTCATCATCAAAATATCAAAACCCATACATACCAGAAATCTCTAGCCCAAATGATGATTAACGCAGCAAAATCATGTATCCCGAGATTGTGGGGCACCACCAACACCCCCTCTATGACAGACTGGTACACACGCATTAACAAAATCGCTGAGATGGAGGAGCTCATTGCGATTGCTCGCAATACCCCCCAAATTTTTACAAGAGATGGGCATGCTGGCTCTAATTCAAATCCTCGTCAGACTACACCTTAACCTTCAAACGTCCCCCTTCTTAAACTGACCCCACATGCAATACTATCCACAACCCCCCCTGATAGTAATCCCTCCGGAAACTGATAATACACCTCCTAAAACAGGCACCATGCCCGGTAACACCTATAGACTCCTTTATACTAAAGACAATTCTGAAATAAAATCAAATAGTGCATACTAACGGTGATTAACATCAGTGGTTCTAATATCCACACTAACCCGCTTGCACACAAAGGCTCATACACCCCCCCATACTCCATTGGCCCTACCTCACCCCCCATTCCCCTCGCTGCCCACTCATCCCCAGGTCCCCCCTCCCCATATTATCCCAACAATACTACATCTTGATCCCCCTAATTTCCCCCTTCAACCCCGCTGAGGGCAGGTGTGCAGGCACACACCTCCTCGTTAGACTCGGATAAGGTATACCACTTCCCCGCATATACACACCATTCTCTGCATTCAATAGAGCTAACAGACAACGGTCTATATTCTTGCTCGACAGGTGATCTGCCATGGTACAGCTGTAAGAAGTTTGGTACGAGATGTGAGCTGTTCTTGACGTAGTATATTATATGTTATATTATATTTCTCTTTTGGTTACCTGCTTCTATACCCCATGAAGCTCATACAGATGCAATTCACCCGTTCCATTGTAAATTTTACATGTCTTTTTTTCTTTTTGCTGGATTGTATACATGTGAACTTTCAAAAAACTATCTTTTGGAAAAAAAAAAAAAAAAGAAACTAAATTAGTCCAAAAAAAAAAACAACTTTCTATAAAGATCCGTGCGCTAAAGTCCGGGTAAATGGGGTATGTTCAGAGAGCTTTCGGTTGGAGAGGGGGACGAAACAGCGGTGCCCATTGTCGCCCCTGCTCTTCGCCCTCACGATCGAACCTTTGAAGGTTTCCGTGAAGGATTTCCATAGATCTTTTGGGGAAGAGAAAATTGCGTTATATGTGGATGACGTTTTGTTATTTTTGGGTGACACTCGGACTTCCTTGACAGCGGCAATGAGTATTGTGAATTAATTTGGGAAACTTTCAGGTGTAAATATAAATTGGGAGAAATCAGTGCTACTGCAGGGGGACATTTTGGGAGCTCTAATACCCAATACACAGGGGCGTAACGATAGGGGTTGCAGGGGTTGCGATTGCAACCGGGCCCCATGCTCCAGGGGGCCCATGTGCCTCCCTTGTACACCTGAATAGGAGGGATGGTGGGGATGGCATTTAGAGGAACCAAGATGGCTGAAAGGGGGCCTGCTGCAGGACCATAGTAAAGGGACCTGCAATGGGAGTAAAGGGCCTCAGGATCAGCTGGAAGAGGAAAGGGCCGTGGCCAGGGGTCAGGGGGGCCCTTCATAATTTCTTGCACCGGAGCCCTGAAGGTTCTAGTTACGCCTCTGCCAATACATATTCCCGCTTGGTAGTATCCAGTAATATGAAATACTTGGGTATTAAATTTACAAATGATCCTAAAGATTATATTTCAGATAACTTGGTTCCACTCCTGAATAAATTCAGGAACAAAAGTGAGATATGGCGACGTCTTCCCCTTTCGGTAGCGCGCAGGTGTAATTTGATGGTTTGGCTTCCACAATTGTTATATGTACATAGTCAGTGAGGTTGGAAAAAAGACACAAGTCCATCAAGTCCAACCCATGTGTGTGTTTTTATGTCAGTATTACGTTGTATATCCCCCAATGTTGTGGTCCCTTAGGTGTGCATCTAATCGTTTTTTGAAATTATCTTTACTACCAGCAGAAACCACTGTTTTTGGAAGAGAATTCCACATTCTCCCTGCTCTTACCATAAAGAAACCTTTACGCATCTTAAGGTTAAACCACCTTTCTTCCATTTTCAGTGAATGGCCGCGTGTCTTCGTGTTTTCCCTTGCGCTGAATAGTTTTGTCCCTATAGGGTCACCAGTACAGTATTTGTACACTGAAATCATATCCCCTCTTAAGCGTCTTTTCTCCAGAGAGAATAAGTACAGTGCTTGTAATCTTTCCTCATAACTAAGGTCCTCTAATCCCTTAATTAGCTTTGTTGCTCTTCTCTGAACCCTTTCCAATACCAGGACGTCCTTCCTGAGGACTGGTGCCTAGAATTGGACGGCATACTCCAGGTGCGGCCTCACCAGGGACTTGTATAGTGGGAGAATTATTGATTTATCTCTGAAGTTTATCCCTTTCTTGATGCATGCCAACACTTTGTTAGCTTTGCTTGCAGCAGCTTGGCATTGCATGCCACTGCTGAGCCTGTTCTCTACTAGGACCCCTAGGTCTTTTTCCATCCTCGATTCCCCCAGAGGCTCTCCCCCTAGTGAGTAGTTTGCGTTCATGTTCTTGGTACCCAAATGCAATTTCTTACATTTTTCTACGTTAAATCTCATCTGCCACCTATCTGCCCACCCCTTTAATTTATTCAGATCTTCTTGCAAGGTTTCCACATCCTGTGGAGAATTTATTGCCCTGCTTAGCTTGGTATCATCCGCAAATATTGAGATTGAGCTGGTCACCCCGTTCTCCAAATCATTTATGAATAAATTGAATAGGATTGGTCCCAGGACAGAACCCTGGGGAAACCCACTTTCTACACCAGACCATTCTGAGTACTCCCCATTTATCACCACCCTCTGGACTCCTGTAACCATTTTTCAATCCATGTATTCACCCTTTGATCCATGTTAAAGGACCTTTGTACAGTAAACGTTTATGGGGAACTGTATCAAATGCTTTTGCAAAATCCAGATACACCACCTCTACAGGCCTTCCTTTATCTAGATGGCCGCTCACCTCCTCATAGAAGGTTAATAGATTAGTTTGGCAAGAACGATTTTTCATGAAACCATTTTGTTTACTGCTAATGATACCGTTCTCGTTACAATAGTCTTGTATATAATCCCTAATTATTCCCTCCAAGAGCTTGCAAATTATTGATGTTAAGCTAACTGGTCTATAGTTCCCGGGGAAATATCTTGGTCCTTTTTTATATATTGCCACCACATTGACTTTCCTCCAATCAGCTGGTATCATACCAGTCAGAAAACTGCTCTTAAAGATTAGGTACAAGGGTCTGGCAATAACTTGGCTAAGTTCCCTAAGGACCCTCAGGTGCAAGCCATCTGGGCCCGGTGACTTATCAGCGTTCAGTTTTTCAAGCCTATTCCTGATTTTATCCTCAGTCAGCCATGAGGGTGTTTCCTGTGACTTGTCTTGAGGACCAGCATTGTGGTTCTGCATAATTGAGCCCCCCATATCTTTTGTGAAAACTGAGGAGAAAAATTTAACACCTTTGCCATTTCTCCATCATTTGTAACCAGATTACCTGCGTCATTCTTTATGGGGCCAATATGAAATGACCCCCCTCTCTTACCATTTATATACTTAAAGAATTTCTTGGGATTATTTTTACTCTCCTCAGCTATGTGTCTTTCGTGTTCTATCTTAGCTGCTCTGATTGCAACTTTGCATTCCTTATTGCACGTTTTGTAGATATGAAAATCTGACTGAGACCCATCCGCCTTGTATTTTTCAAAGGCCTTCTTTTTTGCTTTTATGTGTGTCTTTATGTCGGCATTAAGCCATCCTGGTCTTTGCTTAGCTCTTTTAAATGTATTTCCTGTTGGGATACACTGGCTAATACCTTTGTTTAGTGTGTTCTTGAAGCACTCCCATTTTTCCTCCGTATTCATTGCTCCTAGAATGTTATCCCAGTTAACATCTTCCAGCAAGGAGCGTAGTTTATGGAAGTTGGCTCTTTTAAAATTCAGTGTCTTTGTATTCCCCTTAGGTTTCCTAGATGTGTAATTTATACTAAAACTAATTGACCTGTGATCGCTATTACCTAGATTGCCCCTTACTTCCACGTCTGTGATCAGGTCTGTGTTGTTAGTAATCATAAGGTCCAATAATGCTTTTTTTCTTGTTGGTACATTTACCATCTGACCCATGAAATTATCCTGCAGGACATTTAGGAAATGGCGAGACTTAGCTGAACGTGCTGTACCTTCCGCCCAGTCAATATCTGGATAATTAAAATCCCCCATTATAATAACGCTTCCCATCCTAGCCGCTATTCCAATCTGTGATAGGAGGTCCGCCTCCCCCTCCTCCCTCTGATTAGGGGGTCTATAGCATATTCCAAATATAACTTTCCCCTTGGTATCTTCCCTTTGTAACTCTACCCATAAGGATTCAACCTCCTCCCCAGAACCACTAGTAATGTCACCTCTCACATTAATTTGTATGTCATTTTTTATATACAGGCATACCCCTCCCCCTTTTTTTTGCCCTCCCTATCCCTGCGATACAGGGAATACCCCTGAATGGTAGCCAGCAAATCATGAGAGCTGTTGAACCAAGTCTCCGAAATTCCCACAAAGTCTAATTCCTCCTCGTACAGTAGCAGCTCTAGTTCTCCCATTTTGTCTGCCAGACTCCTGGCATTAGTGAACAAGCCACGTAGTTTTGTCTGGACACCTACTGCTTCCTTGCTGGGTATTCCTTGTTTGCATGTAGGACTTATTACACTACTTGCCTCGGGTTTAAATTCCTTATTCGGCCTATCACTCCTCCCCCCAATACTACCCCCTGAATTCTGTTCCCCTCTGGCTATTACTAAGTCTGGACCCTCCCCCCGTTGCCTAGTTTAAAAGGCCCTCTAACTTTTTGGCCATCCTCATTCCCAGCCGGTCTGCACCTTCCCCATTTAGGTATACTCCCCAACTCTCCGGTTTGGCTACATAAAAAGTGGTTCCAAAAAATTGATTTAATTTTACGAGATCTGTTATAGAAGGGGGGGTGGTGAGAATTCGCCTTAGCACTCTTCAATTACAACTGGACAAGGGAGGCATGGACCTCCCACATCCTAGGAACTACTATCTGGCAGCGCAGCTTCAGCACTTGGTGGGCTGCGGGGTCCAGGGAGGCCATAATGTGAATGGGCGACTGATGCTGGAGTCTACCCTACATGGTACGGTTTTTAATGCCCTAGAGGCTAACTCATTCACCCTGATGTTCCAACATTAGTAATGTCAATTAGGATCTGGACATCAGTTAAAGAGCAAATGGGAGCCAGAGGGGTATTGTCAGAACACACCCCTCTATGGAATAATAGGAACTTGAAGGAACTTTGTGGAATTGGGACAATCAAGGAATGGGAAAACCAAGGTATCCTCTGCCTTTCCCAACTGTATGAGGGAGGGCATATGAAATCTTTTTCAAATCTTAGGGAAGAGTTTGATATTCCGAATCACTCATTCTTTGGGTACCTGCAGGTCAGACACGCATTAAGCGTACAGTTCAGGAATCGAATAATAGAGTGTGGGTAGGGGACTTTATTACAAAAAGTCATGGAACCAGTCTCTTTGAAGGGTGTGATTTCTGCTCTGTGTGGAGGGCTGAGTAAGCGTAGAGAGATAGATGGGATAGAACTGAGGGTCAAGAAGAAGTGGGAGGTGGATATTGGCCCAATTTCCTTAGAGCAGTGGAGATCTATTTTAGATTCAAGTATCCTGGTTAGAGTTGAGTGAACTTCTAGAAGTCCGGGTTCTGCTGGTTCGGCCGAACTTCGGGACAAAGTCCAGGTTCGGGTCCGGACAGAATCCGAACTTTGTCCCGGACCCCGAACCCCATTGAAATCAATGGCAACCTGGACTTTTAGGCACAAAAATGGCTGTAAAATAGTCCTGGAAAGTCCTAGAGGTCTGCAAAAGGAAGGAAATGGGGGTAAGGGTGGGACAAGTGACCTACAAAGAAATGGGGTAAAGAAACATCCAGTGAACAGGGTGGGAATGGGGGTAAAGGAAGGAAAACGTCTGGAGATCCTGAAAGGTCCTGATAAAATGTCGGTAAAAACACGGATTTTCAGGTCCAACGGTAACTAAAGTTACCCCAAGCCCCAGGCCCTGTTTCAAGCCTAAGACAGGCCTGGGCTTGGACCTGAAACAGGGCTTCAAGCCGGCTTGGTCGTCTTGGGCCTGAAGATCTTCAAGTGAGTTGAGATTGGTCCTATGAACTTAGATTTTATCTAGAGGTGACGAGATTCCTTTAACCCGGTTATAGGTGGAGGGTGAAGAAGAACTGGGA
>BLSH010316289.1:100803-111013 GCA_018402905.1 Glandirana rugosa | reverse complement strand
ATAGGAGTAGGCAATGGGTTTGGAACAAGAATCTGTCCCTCTAAGCAACACATGGAAACTCTCCCCTTTGAACTAGGAGATGATTTTTGAACAATAATGTTTCACTTACATCAACAGCTGGCCCTATAGGAGTAGGCAATGGGTTTGGAACAAGAATCTGTCCCTCTAAGCAACACCTGGAAACTCTCCCCTTTGAACTAGGAGATGATTTTTGAACAATAATGTGTCACTTACAGCAACAGCTGTCCCTATAGGAGTAGGCAATGGTTCTGGAACAAGAATCTGTCCCTCTAAGCAACACCTGGGAACTCTCCCTTTTGAACTAGGAGATGATTTTTGAACAATAATGTGTCACTTACAGCAACAGCTGGCCCTATAGGAGTAGGCAATGGTTTTGGAACAAGAATCTGTCCCTCTAAGCAACACCTGGGAACTCTACCTTTTGAACTAGGAGATGATTTTTGAACAATAATGTGTCACTTACATCAACAGCGGGCCCTATAGGAGTAGGCAATGGTTTTGGAACAAGAATCTGTCCCTCTAAGCAGAAGCCTCTACCTAGTGCAGTCAGATCACTCAAAGCAGCAGTATGTGAAATCTCAAATTACTACCACAATCTGATCGTTGTGTACGATCCCACAATCTGATCATTGTGTACGAACGTACGATCGCTTCGTTAGACAGAGTTTAATCTGCAATCTCCAACTCTAAGCAGCAGTATTTGAAATCTCAAATTCCCCCAACAATCTGATTGTTGAGCACGATCGTGGCGATCGTTGTTTTAAGCAGAGTTTGATCTGCAAGTCAAAGCAGCGGTATTTGAAATCTCTAATTTCTGCTATCTGTCCTCAGAGCAACAGCACAGACAGCAGTAGTAAAATAATCTATCGCAGGATACAGGATCAGGTCTTAAAATGTCTCTAATCTCTCCCTCACGCTTTCAGCTTCCTTTCCCTACACTAACCCAAGGAGCATGTGACTGCAGCACTGTGACTCCAGCTTATAAAGAGGCTGGGTCACATGATGCACTGGCCAATCACAGCCATGCCATTAGTAGGCAAGGCTGTGATGGCTTCTAAGGGCAAACCAGTGAAACGCTTGTTGATTGGGTGCCCCGGACACCCGAAAGTTCGGTACGGACCCGAACGTTACAGTCCGGGTTCGCTCAACACTAATGATGTCACATTGTGAACATTGATGCTTTATTACATCATCAGTTGTCTATTTTTTCCTTATTTTTGAATGCCTTTATTTCAAGATTTCTATGATGAATTTTACTGACTTGACGCATTGGCAGGATTAAATTCCTTTTTTCTATTGAGCTGGATGCCTCACTGGAGGCTCCTCTTTAATAGAGTTGGGATACAATTGTCCATGTTTTTAAACATATATACACATCATTTTGAGATAGTAATGACATATTTATAGCTCAATACAAGCACATATAATTATACACACATATATGTTTCTTTTTTCCTCCCTCTCCTTTTTTTTTGGTAATTATTTAATTTACTTTTGTATATCAGTCATATGAACCATAACATTTTTCAAATTTTTTTCACATGAATATGTTTTTTTACATGAATATATGCTTTTATCATCTTATGTTTAGATTTAAATATTACATATATTTAACCACTTGCCGACGGCTGATCGGCAAATGACGGCGACAAAGTGGCTCTGTAACGCGGATCTCCGTCATATAACGGCGGCCGCAAGATCGAGCCTAGTGAGCGCGCGCGCCGCCGGAGGCGCGCCCGCGTGCTCACTGTGTTCGGGGAGGGCCAGGGAGCGGGTGCGGCGGAGTTGATCTCCTCCGGCCACCTGCGATGCCCCCCCGGAGTGAAAGAACGGAGGTCCGTGTAAGTAAACATGGACCTCCGTTCTGTGTGAGGGGGAAAGGCTGTGATCACAGCCTTCCACTACATGGAGGCTGTGACCACTTCCCTTCCCCTGCTAGGGCAACCCCCATACAGTAAGAACACACCCAGGGAACACAGTTAACCCTTAGAGCGCCCCCTTCAGGTTAACCCCTTCACTGCCAATGGCATTTACACAGTAATCAGTGCATTTTTATAGCACTGATCGCTGTATAAATGCCAATGGTCCCAAAAAAGTGTCACAATGGTCCGACATGTCCGCTGAAATATCGCAGTACCGTTAAAAATCGCAGATCGCCGCCATTACTAGTAAAAAATAAAAAAAAAATAAAAACCCCAAAAATGAATTCTCATCATCCGTAAACGCGACCACTTTTGCACAAACCAATCAATAAACGCTGATTGCGATTTTTTTAATCACAAACATGAGGAAGAATATAAATCGGCCAAAAACGGTGAAAAAAATGTTTTTTTATATATTTTTTTTGGATTTGTATTTTAGCAAAAAGTAAGAAATTTGGGTTTTTTTGCAAAATTGTTGCTCTTCTTTTGTTTATAGCGGTGATCAGAAATGACGCAGAGGTGATCAAATACCACCAAAAGAAAGCTCTGTTTGTGGGAAAAAAAGGACGCAAATTTCGTTTGGGTACATCGTCGCATGACCGCGCAATTGTCAATTAAAGCGACGCAGCGCCGAATCGCAAAAAGGGCTCAGGTCCTAAAGCTGGAAATCCTTCCGGGGGTGAAGTGGTTAAGCTATATCTCACAGAATAAATTTCACATTAGGTTTCTTCTACCAGTGTAAGGTCCTGGACAGGTTTTCTCATTCATCCCAGGGATAGTCAAGCTTGATTTTTTGCACATGTTTGTAATTATGTCTGTAAGTCTGTTTTGTAACTATATATTTGCTCTGAGGGTATGAGTTTGTTATATTGGTTTTGACAAAGCACTTTGATAGTATAAAACGCGTCAACCCCTGTCCTCCCCCCTGACAGTACTCCCATTTTTGCACTATTTTGCACAATAAACAATTTTGCTTTATTTTGGTGGGTGTGCTGCCATTCCAGATTTTACTTCTGTGAACATGCTGTGCAGTGACAGGGTGTGCACCCCAGCCTAACAAGCATCGCTACAAGTGGGAACTTCAGCCCATTACTCACCTGGAGCTGCATTTTTTTGTCTCTATGGGCTCCTTTGTACTTGTATCTTCAGGAGTGCCCAACAGTGATGGTGTAACAGTACAAAAACAGTCCAATGCTAGGCCCTCCAATTGAGAAAATTATAGTAGATCTATCAGTGGGCAAATCACACACATGTAAAGTCCCCAATGCTATTCAATCTCCCCCCTGCAAACAAACAACAAAGTACCCCCAACCTTCAGTAAAGTGAAATCTGAAATCTCCCTCTCCTGGCCAACCGGCCCCTGGACTCACAGACCATCGATCTAGTAGACTGCCTCCACAGGTGTATCGAAAAAACGAACAGTACCCTGGTGTGCAATTGTCAGTCGACTAGGGTAAAGCATGCTGTACTTTCTCTTCACGCCTCATTTAAGAAACGACAGTGTTTCTGAAGTTCCGCAGAAAAATCCGGGAACAGCATCAATCGGATGTTTTCATATGGCAATTCAGGGTTCTTTCATGCTTCCTGCAGTATCATATCCCGGTCTCAGAAATTTAAGGAGCGTAATAGAAATGGCCTTGGGGAGAGCCAGCTGAGTGGGTACTCTGTGTGCTCTCTCTTCTTCCGGCAAGCCCACCTATATATGATTGCGTCTCTGTCTGTTTTCTGCATCATCCACTTTATGAACCAAAGAGCTCACCAATGATTGCAATTCTGCAATGCCTGTGAACCTTGCTTCCTCCACCGTGTCAAATGCGGTCTTCTGCCTCCGTGAGCCTCCCTCTGAATTTATCCAGATCATGGCAGATCAAGGTGCATTCAGACACCAGGTAGTCTATGCGGACCATCAGCATGGTCTTAAAGCCCTCTATAGCCTCCAGGATAGACTTAGTAATAATGTCCAGAGCAGTCTCCCGTAACTGAGGAGAACTGGAGATCTCTGGAGTCGGGGAAGGGGACAGCACCCCCAAGTAGAACAGTGCCGGGCTCTGCTCAATCCTCTGCCCTCGCTGTGCACCAGAGACTGGAGTTAAAATGGCGTCAGGTGAACACGTGACCCGCCCCTTCCCGGAGCGCTGAGGCTTCGGGTCTTTGGATGCCTTATCCCGGCCTTTTGCAGACATAAGTATTGACAGTGGGGGGTTCTGGGAGCTGGTAGGAGCAGACGGGTACCTTAACTGCATAAATTAGTTCAGTATTCAGGGTAAATGAGATGGATCTCCACAGAGCTCTGATGCCGCACATCCTCCCCGGCTCACATCCCGATCCCCCCCCTTAAGTCTCTTCCTTGCATTAATTTTAATCACTGAGGTGAGCAGAGGGCTAATATTCATGGGCAGCAGTCTGGCTGCCTTATGGCATTTAGGAGGTTGCTCTGTAACATGCTGACAGGTTTAAGAAGGAGGGACATGCACATGAAACTTGTAGAAATATCCACCCGACAGTGTGTAAGCCCAGTAACATCACTTGCCATGATGTGACCAGTTCTGCAATTACAGCAAGATTGTGCTGCATTCACTGTGTTTTTAGTATATGAAAAATGTGAGTGCAACCATTGTTGATTTTAATATTTTGATAATTAAAGATTTAACTGCGCAAGGTGTGCATTTCCCTGTTTTCTCTTGTTTGTTTTTTGCTCAGATCAAAATGAATAAATATAGTAATATGGTGATGATGGTAACAACAGCTATTTTTATAGTTTTCATTGTTTTTAATAAATTCATAAATATACAAAGCTCTAAATTCAAAACTATATACAAAATATAAATTGCACAGCGTTAAAGCCACGCATACAAAAATTACATCGAAGTGCACAATGCCTATAAATAAACAAAGAGTCTTGTGCTTCACAACTAAAGTTCAGTCTGTGTTCAGTTGCAAATTGTGTGTAGAACCTCTTATGGGGAGTTTTAAGGCAATTATATACACAAAAATATAATATAATTGTAAAAATCATATTCTTTATTCTTTCTTATTTTTAAAAAGGAGTTTATAAAACCACAACATGCATGGTATCAAAAAAGAGTGAATGTACACAACAAAGTACACTACATAGTAAAACACTAAATCCGGAGATGGTATTCCCCAACTAGTTTACTTGGGCACCCTGGATGATCCAGTGGCCTCCAAACAGTTGGGCTATCCAACCCATTTTGAAATATAAATATCAAAATTTCTTCTTCAGGGATAATACCATTTCTGAAAAAAGAAAATAAAGTGCATAATAGTATGAAACATATTAGAGCATACTTTTTAGTACAAAGAATAATATACATATAAATAAAGCTTAATTTGCAACACTTACAATTGTGTTCATTTGGAAAAAAAACATAGAGGGGCTATAGAAAGACAAGCATAATGGCAAAATATGAGGTATCTGGCACCAAATAGTTCTTTGGTATCCCCTCTGATCCTTAAGGTGTAAATCCACTTGTGTTGAAAAAAAAAATTCCCCTCTGGGTGATCTATGTACATTGCAAGGATTATAACAAACTTTGTTGCAGATTCCTACCTTTTTGTTATTCTGAAGAAATCCCTCTGTCTCTCTCTCTGTGCCTCTGTACTGAGTGGGGAAAGGAAGCTGCCACTCCAGGTGAAGTAATCAGGAGAATATAATGAGGTGGAGTCTCCAACTAGTGCCAGCTCTGGCTCGCTTCCGTGCACAACTGAATAAGAAAAGTAATAGCTGCACCTCGTGAAGTTCTAATGCCATTTATTGAAAGCACCAAACAGTCATAGCAGGACACCACAGGACAGATTCATGTAGACCTGTTTCACACTAAATATAGTGCTTACTCAAACCTAATGTGTAAGCACTATATTTAGTGTAAAACGGGTCTACATGCATCTGCCCTGTGGTGTCCTGCTATGACTGTATGGTGCTTACAATAGATGGCATTGTAACTTCACGAGGTGCAGCTATTCCTTTTCTTCCTCTGTACTGAGTGGGTCTAATGGGAATGGCTTCATAATTATCAGTCAACTGTGCAGCTGGAGAGCACTAATGAGGAAATCTACTTGGCCTGCATCCCTTTAGACGTGCTCCTATTAAAAGTATCTCTCCAGAAAAATGACATTTTGTTGCAGGGGATGCCTGAAATCTGACTTGTATCTTAGGCCGACTTCTGGGAAAATTGGCGAGCCAATCAGACAAGCAGGAAACTCCAGGTAGCCATATTGCAATGCATTCTCATAAAATTACAGCGGCTGCAGATTGAAAAGGAAAGGTCATTTTTAATAATATTCAAATACAATATGATTTGTATTGCAATTGTACATGCTATATTATTTTTTCTTTATTTGCTATTTTTTTCCCCCCAAAAGTGGAGTTAAGTAATGGATGTCAAAAACATCCATCACTGACCCAGAATAAACAGAGGGATAACCTAAACCAACCACCAGTAAGGAGTCCTAAGGAGGGGATAGAAAGACAATATTTGTGTAAACTGCTCCTGTGTTGACTTCCGAGATTAGCCAAAAAGCCATCCATACAGCTACCAGGTCACACCGAAGCAAATGACTCAACACTGTACAGTGCGGAGTGGAGAATGGCTATTTCAAACGAATTCTATTCCAGTAGTTAGAGACAATGAGGATATTTTAATCCGTCTTAACAGAACTGTAGCCTTCCAGGAATGGTCTATAGCTCTCAGCCTCATTGAGACCCGGGGGGTGTGGTTGCACTAAGATATCTGATCCAGCGCATTTCGCACTGGGGTAGAATCTTATTCCAATCACCCCCTCTTGAGGGAATGTGTACACGATCTATCACTAAAGTTAACCTGGGGAATTTTGTATTTGTGTTGTTTTGCCACATGACGCCTAAGGGGCAAATAAAGGTTCCCAATGCGCGTGCTATGTAAATGTTTACTGACCCGTTGTCCCAGTTCCTGCCGGGTACTTGCCTTGCTGCAAGTTTCCATCCTGAGCCCCTAAAAAAAATCCATACCCTTTAGCCAATTTTTACGTATCAAACATAATTGTACATCACATGAGGACTTCCAACAGGAAGCAGATGAACTGAGTAAGAGTTTACTATCTAGGGTATACACAAAAACCACCTTAAAAAAGCATTTAATTGGGTCGAAGATTTGGAGCGACGACACTTAATCTTTAACGCAAAAAACAAGAACAGACAGGCAGACACCACTTGAATTATAATGCGGTTTTCTAATGAACACGAGAAGATCAAAAAAATTCTTGCCAAATATTGGCCGATTATAACAGAGGATGCATTCCTTGGAAAAGTAGTCACAGACTTTCCTCAAATCACCTACAAAAAAGCAGGCTCTATTGGTGGAGTACTAACTTAAAGTGAATACAAGGGAGATTCTAGAAGGGACCCCTGCAAGATCAGGGGCACCTTCCCCTGTGGATCATGTTCATTATGCCCTTTATTGGAAAAAAAGACACATTTGATGCTGCCTAATGGGGACCGCTTTTTCTTTCTAACATTTTGCCAACTGTAAAACGCAAGGCATTGTTTACCTAATGCAGTGTCAATGTGATCCTTTTATATAGCTATAACCCGGAAGGAACTGGGACAACAGGTCAGTAAACATTTACTTGCCCCTTGGGCGTCATGTGGCAAAACAACACAAATACAAAATGCCCCAGGTTAACTTTACAGTGATAGATCGTTCATACATTCACTCTAGAGGGGGTGATTGGAATAAGATTCTGCTCCAGTGTGAAATGCGCAGGATCAGATATCTTAGTGCAACCACACCCCCGGGCCTAAATGAGGCAGAGAGCTATAGACAATTTCTAGAAGGCTTTAGCTCCAGTAAAACGGATTAAAATATACTCATTATTAGTGTTGAGCGAACCCGGACTGTAACGTTCCAGTCCGTACCCAACTTTCGGGTGTCTGGGACCCGGCCCCGAACACGGACATTTCAAAAAACGTTCGGGTTCGGTCCTGGGTTCTGCTATTTTACTCCACGTGTGGAGAAGCTGCAGGGCAGCCAATCAACACGTGTTTCACTGGTTTGCCCTTAGAAGCCATCACAGCCATGCCTACTAATGGCATGGCTGTGATTGACACCAAACCAATGCACTCCTGCGCTCAAGGGACCTTAAACCAAAGGTAGTAGTACAGCAGGGGCTCCTCATTAGATGATAGCCACACTAGGATAATGGTAGATCGCACATATAGGTCTTGCTGCCCTCTTCCGGATCATGAGTATCCAGACACACTAGAGCAAAGAAAAACAAACAAGAGAGGCGCACCGACCTTGTGCCGTACCATTAAAAAGTTTAATAATTCAAATAGATAAAATCCATATACTCACAAGCGGAGCTGATTTGAAAACCTTTTGAAATACAACAGTACATCCAATGGGGACGATGGTAGAGCCTCGGCAGAGGACCTGGATGTTCACCATAGGACAAGGCTGACGCGTTTCCAGGGCGAACCCTCTTCATCAGAGCCTGGTTCCTCATGCCACATGCACCTCCATATATACACACACACATTCCTCTAAATAGTCACATGACTATGAGCAGGCTTAGCTCTGTCCACTGGCCCGCCCCTTCCTGGGAGGGAATATTATAATGTTGATGACTTAACTCTTTCACCCTTTGATCATACAAAATGTATATACAGTATAAATAGAGATATATCGTAACATATGGAGATACGGACTGCACATATTGTCAGCTTATATACAATTCTGGTACAGTCAGGCGATACTAGATGGTAAAACGTGGAAAAATCAAATGGATCGAATTATATCAAAACAAAATATGACATGACCATGATCTAGCATACCGGGACTGCAGTATCGATCTGCGCCTCATCCCCTCCCCTGGATGGCTTAGGGCATCAGCAAAAGGGTAAGGAGAGGTTCCCTCCCCCATCCCTTCTTTTGCATCCCGTTCACCACTCTCCTTGTCCCCTTTCCTCCCTTCCCCTCCATGGGTGGTATATGCATTGCATCTACAGACATCCCATTGTGTTAGGTCAGTGTCTGACCTCATTACCATTTAGAGGAGTGACAGCATGAGATTAGGGGTTGCTGTCTACTAAGACTATAAATAGGAGTATGATCATTATAGCATACGTAAGAGTATACCATCAAGCCTATACCTTCCCATATGGGAAGTGCCAATATAAGAAAAATAGACGTCTCACAATATACAATAATCATTTTAGAAAAGGGTGAATGTTTGTTAGATCATGGTCATGTCATATTTTGTTTTGATATAATTCGATCCATTTGATTTTTCCACGTTTTACCATCTAGTATCGCCTGACTGTACCAGAATTGTATATAAGCTGACAATATGTGCAGTCTGTATCTCCCTATGTTACGATATATCTCTATTTATACTGTATATACATTTTTTATGATCAAAGGGTGAAAGAGTTAAGTCATCAACATTATAATATCCCCTCCCAGGAAGGGGCGGGCCAGTGGACAGAGCTAAGCCTGCCCATAGTCATGTGACTATTTAGAGGAATGTGTGTGTGTATATATGGAGGTGCATGTGGCATGAGGAACCAGGCTCTGATGAAGAGGGTTCGCCCTGGAAACGCGTCAGCCTTGTCCTATGGTGAACATCCAGGTCCTCTGCTGAGGCTCTACCATCGTCCTCATTGGATGTACTGTTGTATTTCAAAAGGTTTTAATATCAGCTCCGCTTGTGAGTATATGGATTTTATCTATTTGAATTATTAAACTTTTTAATGGTACGGCACAAGGTCGGTGCGCCTCTCTTGTTTGTTTTTCATGGCTGTGATTGGCCAGTGCATCATGTGACCCAGCCTCTATATAAGCTGGAGTCACTTGATGCTGCAGTCACATGCTCTTGGATTAGCTATAGGGAAAGGTAGCTGACGGCATCAGGGAGAGATTAGAGACATTTTAACAACATCTGATCCTGCATCCTGAGATAGATTACTTTACTACTTCTGTGCTGTTGCTCTGAGGACAGATAGCAGAAATTAGAGATTGGGACTACGGCAGTCGATGGAAAGGGATATCGATTAGGTTCTCGTACACTGACGTCGTAGTTCACTGAGGTCGAATATATCTCCGACCCAGTGTACTACGTGACCGGTTAGTGTCGGTACTTTTTGTTTGTTCTCTCCGCGTGGCTGGAACACGGCATGGTAATTTTTCAAATTATTAAGTTTATCTATTTTAGGTATATGAGTGTTCGCCTCGACTATAATTTTGGAAAACTTTATGTTGTCATGTAGG
>BLSH010316289.1:68485-97558 GCA_018402905.1 Glandirana rugosa | reverse complement strand
GGACACGGACAGTTTCAAAAACCTGATGGCGGTGGCTGCCCCACAGTACGTGGTACCCAGCCGCCACTACTTTTCCAGCGAGCCATCCCTTCCCTGCACAAACAAGTCGGGGACAATATCAAGTGTGCACTGCGCAACGCCATCAGTGGCAAGGTCCACATAACCACTGATACATGGACCAGTAAGCACGGGCAGGGATGCTATATATCTCTTACTGCACACTGGGCAAATGTAGTGGCGGGTGGGCCTGAGCCGGCTAGCCATTTGGCGCATGTCCTTCCACCACTGAGGATTGCAGGGCATTTCTCTTTGCCTCCTGTTGCCTCCTCCTCCTACTGCGCTTCCTCCTCCTCGACCACCCACTCATCCGCTCAGCATAACACCTTCACCACCAACATCAGCACATCCAGGGGGAAACGACAGCAGGTTGTTTTAAAACTGATATGTTTGGGGGATAAACTCCACACTGTGCAGGAGCTGTGGACGGGCATTGAACAACAGACCAATGAGTGGTTGTTGCCACTGAGCCTCAAGCCCGGCCTGGTGGTGTGCGACAATGGCCGAAATCTCGTAGCGGCTCTGGGCCGAGCCCGTTTGACGCACATCCCTTGCCTGGCGCATGTGCTGAATTTGGTGGTACAGAATTTTCTAAAAAACTACCCGGATATGTCAGAGCTGCTACATAAAGTGCGGGCCGTCTGTGCACACTTTCGGTGTTCTCACCCTGCTGCTGCTCGTCTGTCTGCGCTGCAGCGGAACTTCGGCCTTCCCGCTCACCGCCTCATATGCAACGTGCCCACAAGGTGGAACGCCACCTTGCACATGCTGGAGAGACTGTGCGAGCAGCAGCAGGCAATAGTGGAGTTTCAGCTGCAGCACGCACGGGTCAGTCGCTCTGCGGAACAGCAACACTTCACCACCAACGAGTGGGCCTCCATGCGAGACCTGTGTAGCGTATTGCGGTATTTTGAGTACTCCACCAACATGGCCAGTGCCGATGATGCTGTTCTCAGCCTTACTATACCACTACTATGTTTCCTTGAAAAAACACTTCGGGCCATGATGGAAGAGGATGTGGCACAGGAGGATGAGGAGGAGGAAGAGGGGTCATTTCCACTGTTATCAGGCCAGTCATTAGCAAGTGGCTCGGAGGGTGGGTTCCTGTACCAGCATAGGCCAGGTCCAAAATATTCAAGCCAGGGCACAGTTCTGGAGGACGAGGAGGATGAGGAAGATGAGGAGAAGGAGGAGGAGGAGGAATTGCAGCAGGGTGGCACCCAACGCAGCTTGTGGGCATCACTGGAGCGTGGCTGGGGGGATGCAGAGGACACAGATGATATACCTCCCACAGAGGACAGCTTGTCTTTGCCTGTGGGCAGCCTGGCACACATGGCCAACTACATGCTGCAGTGCCTGCACAATGACAGCCGAGTTGCCCACATTGTAACTTCCTCTGATTACTGGGTGGCCACCCTGCTGGATCCCCGTTACAAGGACAACGTGCCGTATTTAATCCCCTCACTGGAGCGTGAGAGGAAGATGCGCGACTACAAGCGCACACTGGTAGAGGCGCTGCTGAGGGCATTCCCAAATGATACCGGGGGCTCAGCGGAAGCACAAGGTGAAGGTAGAGGAGGAGGTAGAGGCCACCAACGCAGCTGTGCCACCACCAGCACCTCAGAAGGCATGGTTAGCATGGCTGAAATGTGGCAAAGCTTTGTCAGCAGCCCGCCACAACAAACAGCACAACCAGCCAATAGACAACGTCTTAGCAGGAGGCAGCATTTCAGCAACATGGTGCAAGAGTATGTGTGCACACGCCTACACGTACTGACTGATGGGTCTGCCCCATTCAACTTCTGGGTCTCCAAATTGGCCACATGGCCTGAGCTTACCCTTTATGCCTTGGAGGTGCTGGCCTGCCCTGTAGCCAGTGTATTGTCAGAACGTGTGTTTAGCACGGCAGGGGGCGTTATCACAGACAAGCGGAGCCGTTTGTCCACATCCATCCGACAAGCTAACCTTTATTAAAATGAATCAGGCATGGATCCCACAAGACTTGTCTGTACCTTGTGCAGAATAAACATTTAGACCGGACTCACACAGCCATTCATATACTTGTTTTTTTGAATAGGCCTCAATACAAAAAAAAATAAAAATACCATGTTGGCTACCTCCTCCTAATCCTCTACCACCGCCACTTCCACCTACACTGCCACGGTCACGGCCTAGTCAACCTGTAGGCTCCTACTCCACATCCACCCCCCTTCCCATTTTTTTATTTGATTTTAATTTATTTTTTTGTAGGGCACTTGCCCTACCCTTACCCCCATTTTACTTCCTTTTGCAGCCCTCTAGGGCTTTCCAGGACTTTGTTACAGCCATTTTTGTGCCTAAAAGTTCGGCCGGACCAGCAGAACCCGAACTTCCAGAGGTTCGCTCAACTCTACTCATTATCTCTAACTACTGGAATAGAATTAGTTTGAAATAACATCTTTCCATTTCCATCCACTGTTAATATCCCCAAGACTGATAAGGTCCCTGAAGGAAGACAGTGGCTGAATATTATTATGATATTGGATATTCTTCCTAACCATCTATATATAGACCTTGGGTTTTGTATTGCTCGTTAGTCATAGATAAAACAGAGATATCACACCCTTGGGTTCCAATTCATTTTTGTATTTGAAATAATATTTTTGTATATATGTACAGTATCTCACAAATGTGAGTACTCCCCTCACATTTTTGTAAATATTTTATGATATCTTTTCATGTGACAACACTGAAGAAATGACACTTTGCTATAATGTAAAGTAGTGAGTGTACAGCTTGTATAACAGTATAAATTTGCTGTCCCCTCAAAATAATTCAACACACAGCCATTAATGTCTAAACCGAGTTATTTTGAGGGGACAGCAAATTTATACTGTTATACAAGCTATACACTCACTACTTTACATTGTAGCAAAGTGTAATTTCTTCCAGAGGTTGTCTTTGGGAAATAGACGTATGAGTGCTGCCAGCATTACTGCAGAGGTTGAAGGGGTGGGGGTCAGCCTGTCAGTGCTCAGACCATACACCACACACTGCGTCAAATTGGTTTGCATGGCTGTCGTCCCAGAAGGAAGCCTCTTCTAAAGATGATGCACAAGAAAGTCCACAAACAGTTTGTTGAAGACAAGCAGACTAAGGACATGGATTACTAGAACCTTGTCCTGTGGTCTGATGAGACCAAGACAAAAATTTTTGGTTCAGATGGTGTCAAGTGTGTGTGGTGGCAACCAGGTGAGGAGTACAAAGACAAGTGTATCTTGCCTACAGTCAAGCATGGTGGTGGGAGTGTCATGTTCTGGGTCTGTATGAGTGCTGCCGCCACTGAGGAGATACAGTTCATTGAGGGAACCATGAATGCCAACATGTACCGTGACATACTGAAGCAGATCATGATCCCATCCCTTCGGAGACTCGCAGGACAGTGTTCCAACATGATAACGACCCCAAACACACCTCCAAGACGACCATTGCCTAGCTAAAGAAGCTGAGGGTAAAGGTGATAGACTGGCCAAGCATGTCTCCGGACCTAAACCCTCTTGACCATATGTGGGGCATCCTCAAACGGAAGGTAGAGGAGTGCAAAGGTCTCTAACATCCACCAGTTCTGTGATGTCATCATAGAGGAGTGGAAGAGGACTCCAGTGGCAACCCATGATGCTTTGGTGAACTCCATGCCCAAGAGGGTTAAGGCAGTGCTGGAAAATAATGGTGGCCACACATAATATTGACACTTTGGGCCCAATTTGGACATTTTCGCTTAGGGGTGTACTCACTTTTGTTGCCAGCGGTTTAGACATTAATGGCTGTGTGTTGAGTTATTTTGAAGGGACAGCAAATTTACACTGTTATACAAGCTGTACACTCACTACTTTACATTATAGCAAAGTGTCATTTCTTCCAGAGGTTGTCTTTGGGAAATAGACGTATGAGTGCTGTCATTTCTTCAGTGTTGTCACATGAAAAGATATAATAAAATATTTACAAAAATGTGAGGGGTGTACTCACTTTTGTGAGATACTGTATGTATATAGATCCTTTAATGGGTCAAAAATTGTTGTTGAATTATTCTTGTAATGGTTTCAGCACCCTCCTCCACTGAATTTCATCTATCGGTACAGAAAGGCCTCCATAATTCGTTGTGAGGGACCTATATCGCTTTCCCCATACATAGACAAATAGGTAGATAACTCCTCCTGTTTTGTTCCTAGGGTATACAACTGTGCCAGCGGTATTTGTCCTCTATATGGCCACCTCTCCAGTCTCCGGATGTTGTCATCACTGAGACCGGAAGTGAAGCGGCAGCTTCTGACGTCAATATGTCACGCATGCGCAATATAGCAGACTATTCAGATTCCAATTAAATAAAAAAAGTTCCACTCCACAATGTGAAAAACATGCTTGTATCACAAATGGGTCTGTCTCCATTTCTTCTTATTCCACCAGTGCTTCACAACATGTGACAATCCAATGCACTTGGTCCAAGAGCTCACAAGCATATTCCAACTGCTTGGGCAAGCTGGATGTGACCTATCTTTACAGACACTCCTTTCCCAGTCTCAAAGTCTTAATCTCTCTCAAAGGATGACCATATGCAGTAAAGTGATATAAATACTATCACAGTGCAGTATTTATTTGGAAATTAAAAATGCAGATAAAACAAAACTATATACACTCACATTTGATGGTGCCCAGTCTCTCGGCACCAATACACACAGCCCTTACTTCATGTCGCTGTGTCTACATGATGACGTCTACATCTGGTCTATGTGGTGTCACTTCTGGTTCCTGCATTTGGAACGCACATCAGCTCCAGTGAGCGGAGCAGCATGTGTTCTTATAACAGGAGGTATTTACACATCCTTACTTTCAGCACACAACTTAAAAAGCTCAGTCTCTGCTTATAGGTAAGGGAGCAGGGTCTTGCAAGTTTTTACTTTTTGCATCTTTGAGCCTTCAGTGCATCATCCAGAACCACTGGTGTATAGAAGAGATATAGCCATAATTTTACAGAGCAAGTATTACCAATTTACATTCAGCTGTTTCAGGCTTCTGAGCCCTCATCAGTGTAAGACAGGGCTTTACTAGTCTAGGGTTTATAAGTCCAAGGGAACAATACAGCCATTAAGGTCATGATCAGGCAGTATGAAAGGAATCAAAAAGCCCATTTTGGGAGATAGCATTGCCTTCTTATAACAGAAAGTATACGTCCTCACTTCCACCACAAAACCCAAATAACAAGGATCTCAGTCTCTGCTTATGAGTAAATGTGTGGAGGAATGCAAATCATTCATATTGGCTCCATAAAATTATGGCTATAGCTCTGCTAAACCAATGTTTCTGGGTACACCAATGACAAAAATGAGCAGAAAGGATTAATATTTATGACCCTGTCCACATACTTTTTGTGCTACCCAACCTCGACTCTAACGGATGTGCTGTTATCTTTGAATGGAACCATAATGGAAGACAGGGGATAACCAAATGAGTTAGTGTATTTAATGGATGGTAAAGTGCCCCAAGTAGCAGTGGGAGAAGGAAAACCTAGGGGTTCATCATGACTAGAAATAGTTACCTTATGATGAAAAGTAAGCCCCCCCCACCCAGAAATTATTTGGGTAATTTAGGAATTTGTGTCTTGTAAGAGAGAGATATTGGCACAGTATACATTTTATCATATTTCTGATTCCTGAATACGTGATAGAAAAATGGAGTAGTGGTTAAGGTTGACTCCTGTGTAGAAACTTGAGGTAAGCAATTCCTGATTAGTTAGAGATAAAGAACTGGAGATGTGCCAGAAAAAGGCTAAGTACAATGATAAGGAGTGAATTAGTGCTATAAAGAAGATTTATTGATGGCGTCATAGTAATATGGAATGGAGATGAAGGAAGTTTAAAAGATTGTTTTCCAAAACTCAATGAAAATCAGAAAAATATACATTTATCATTGGAATGCCACACTAAGACCATTCACTTCTTGAAACTGATCATTCAATTGGAAGAACAAAAAATAACCACGAAGACCTTTTTTAAGTCAGTTGAGAGAAATAGTTATATTCGGGTTGATAGTTGTCACCATGATCCATGGCTCATCAATATACCCAAAGGACAATTTACCAGATTACACAGAAACTGTAGTAGTAAACAGGATTATGCTGAGCAAGCGAAGATAATTGGAACAATATTTGTCCAAAGGGGGTATAGAGAAGACCTAATCAAAGATAAACCAAGGAGTGAAGATAAGAAATATGATATACCTATTATTCTACACTATAATATACAGTTTAGGCAAGTGGAAAAACTGTTTAGGAAGCATTGGTCAATCCTTAGAGCTGATAGACAACTTCATACAATCCTTCCAGAACAACCAAGGTTCATTTACAGAAGAGCGCCAACATTGCGAGATATGATTTAAAAAAATGTACCTGACTCGCCTAACTAGTCTGGTCAATACACTTTCTTTCAAGGAAAAGTTTTTTTTCCCTGTAAGAGGTGTTATGCCTGTTGAAACACAAATATGAGCGGTCAAAAATGTGGGAAATTTATCTCTAATGCCACAAATAAAGAACACCTTATCAAAGAGTTCATATCATGCCGAAAATGCAAGCTACAACATGTGGGTAGAACCAAACACCCAATGTTGAAAAGGATAAGGGAACACATTCAAAAGATCCGCAAAGGTTTTCCCAAACACAACGTTTCTAGACACTTTGCACAATGTCACGGTAAAGATCCATCAGTTCTGAAATTTTGGGCCATTGATAAATATAAAGCCCATTGGAGGGGAAGCAATACGATCAGAGAATTAAGCAAGAACGAGCCAGGATGGATTTTTGTATTAAATACTTTCCACCCATTTGGGATGAATATTGATTTTGATCTAAATTGCTTCATTTCCAATTATTAATTTATCTAATTCTCATCTATTTCTGTTTTCATATACCCTTGTTTTTAATAATTATTTTTCATTTCATAATATATATTTTTATAGATGTTTTTATATTCACTAGATGGCATCTATTTGTATTGCTCATAGACCCCTTCCCTTTTTAGTTAAGGTTTTTTCTATTACCACCAGTGGTCACTATTTTACATATTAAATAGGACTCAGAACCTATGCAGGTTCTGGAAGCTTTTTTGCTTATTTTGTTAATTATCTATTTAACCACATTTTTATATATACAGTATCTCACAAAAGTGAGTACACACCTCCCATTTTTGTAAATATTTTATTATATCTTTTCATGTGACAACACTGAAGAAATTACACTTTGCTACAATTTAAAGTAGTGAGTGTACAGCTTGTATAACAGTGTAAATTTGCTGTCCCCTCAAAATAACCCAAGACACAGCCATTAATGCCTAAACTGTTGGCAACAAAAGTGAGTACACCCTTAAGTGAAAATGTCCAAATTGGGGAAAATTGGCCATTTTCCCTCCCTGGTGTCATGTGACTCATAAGTGTTACAAGGTCTCAGCTGTGAATGGGGAGCAGGCATGTTAAATTTGGTGTTAGTGCTCTCACTCTCTCATACTGGTCACTGGAAGTTCAACATGGAACCTCATGGCAAAGATCTCTCTGAGGATCTGACAAAAAGAATTATTGCTCTACATAAAGATGGCCTAGGCTATAAGAAGATTGCCAAGATCCTGAAACTGAGCTGCAGCATGGTGGTCAAGGCCATATAGCGGTTTAACAGGACATGTTCCACTCAGGACAGGCTTCATCATGGTTGACCAAAGAAGTTATGTGCACGTGCTCAGCAGAGGTTGTCTTTAGGAAATAGGCATATGAGCGCTGCCAGCATTGCTGTAGAGGTTGAAAGGGTGGGGGGTTAGCCTGTCAGTGCTCAGACCATACACTACACTATGCATCAAATTGGTCTGCATGGCTGTAATCCCAGAAGGAAGCCTTTTGTAAAGATGATACACAAGAAAGCCCGCAAACAGTTTGCTGAAGACAAGCGGACTAAGCACATGGATTACTGGAATCATGTCCTGTGGTCTGATGAGACCAAGATAAACTTATTTGGTTCAGATGGTGTCAAGTGTGTATGGCGGCAACCAGGTGAGGAGTACAAAGACAAGTGTGTCTTGCGTACAGTCAGCCATGGTGGTGGGAGTGTAATGGGCTGGGGCTGCATGGGTACTGCCAGCACTGGGGAGCTACAGTTCATTGAGGGAACCATGAATGCCATCATGTACTGTGACATACTGAAGCAGAGCATGATGTCCTCCCTTTGGAGACTGGGCCGCAGGGCAATATTCCAACATGATAATGACCCCAAACACACCTCCAAGATTGCTAAAGAAGCTGGGGGTAAAGGTGATGGACTGGCCAAGTATGTCTCTAGACCTAAACCCTATTGAGCATCTGTGGGGCATCCTCAAATGGAAGGTGGAGGACTGCAAGGTCTCTAACATCCACCAGTTCCATGATGTCATCATGGAGGAGTGGAAGAGGACTCCACTGGCAAACTGTGAAGCTCTGGTGAACTCCATGCCCAAGAGGGTTAAGGCAGTGCTGGAAAATAATGATGGCTACACAAAATATTGACACTTTGGGCCCAATTTGGACATTTTCACTTCGGGGTGCACTCACTTTTGTTCCCAGCAGTTTAGACATTAATGGCTGTGTGTTGAGTTATTTTGAGGGGACAGAAAATTGACACTGTTATACAAGCTGTACACTCACTACTTTACATTGTAGCAAAGCGTCATTTCTTCAGTGTTGTCACATGAAAAGATATAATAAAATACTTACAAAAATGTGAGGGGTGTACTCTTTTGTGAGATACCATATATCCATATTAATTTCATAATATTATTCTGCTCTATATTTATCTATGTGATACAGAATAACAATCTCTTTAAGGAATTATGAGTGTAAGCAGGTTTATTATGGGAGGTTCTTCCTTTTTAGCATATTGCAGTAATAGGTTGCGGTTTACATCTGGGTAGTATTTCTATGTATCTTATGCATCATTACTATTGCTATCCAGTGCTTATCAGTATGGAGATGTGTGTATGCATATTCAGGCAAGATGGTCCAATGTCAGGAACCATGAATCAAAGACAAAGTGTCACACACCTGATGGTGGAGTCTGTCTTGTGCAGGAAGCAACCACTCTTACGACCCTGGTTCGGGAACCCCTGATAGAGCAGACAGAGGGTTCCAGAGCACAGAGGGGCACGAGGGCTGGACTGGAACACTGGTGGCAAGATAGGTCCGTCAGAGGCTCGTGCAGGTGTAGAGTAGTGAGGCAGGCAGAGGTCGGCAACTGGCTGGCAAGCGGTACAGAAGGATCAGGCAAAAGGGTCGTCAGGTGCAGGCAGGGTTGTTAAAGAGCAGGCAGCGAGGTACAAAGGGATCAGGCAGAAAAATGGTCCTGGGCAAGCTGGGGGTCGTTGCAGGCAGAAGTCAATCAAAGGTCAAACAAGCCGGGTCTAAGGAACAGGTCAGGATACAGATTCAATGGATAGGTAGCCCTCCATGAAATAGAGGAAACCACAATCAAATGCAATTAACCCTCAGGACAGTCTTTTTCTAACATTGCCCCCCCCCCCAAGGGGCAGTCTCTGGATGCCCAAAGGGGCTCTCTTGGTTGGGTTGCTCCTCAAAAAGGTCCGGATAAGTTCAGGGGCATGAAGATTGCTCTCCGGTTCCCACGAGTTTTTCAAACCCCTTCCATTTTATCAAATACTGTGTGGATCCGGATCTCCTCCAACAGTCCAGAATGGCTTCAACCTCAAACTCCTCCTCTAAATCCACAAGCACTGGTTCCGGTGGTCCCTTTTTCCGACCCGGGAACAGATCTGGAGGGACTGGCTTAAGCAGAGATACATGGAACACCGGGTGCACACGTAAGGATGAAGGTAGACCAGTTCATAAGTCACCCTGTTCACTCTCCTCTTAACGGGAAAAGGCCCAACAAATCTGGGTCCCAATTTTCTTGAGGGACAGGCAAGTTTTAGGTTTTTGGTGGCTAACCAGACCAAGTCACCCGGCTTGAGTTCCAACTCCCCGTCTTTTCCTGTCGAAAGCCTGTTTGGTGAGCTGTGTGGTCCTGACAAGTGTGTCCCGCAGGATCTGTGTATTTTCCCTGAAAAAATTCAAAGTGTCTTGTACTGCTGGTACTGTACCTTCAATAGCCAAGCAAGGTAGAAAAGTCAGGTGGAATCCATAATTTGCCCAGAATGGGGACTGTTTGGTGGCTGAGTGAACAGTATTATTGAAGGCAAATTCAGCTAGAGGTAATAGGGAGGCGCAGTCGTTCTGAGAGAATGATGAGAAGCACCGCAGATACTGTTCCAGCGTCTGATTTGTTCTCTCAGTTTGGCCATTTGTCTGAGGGTGGTAGGCCGAAGACAGGGATAATTCAATTTCTAGTGCTGAACACAGGGATCTCCAGAACCTGGAGGTAAACTGAACCCCACGATCCGACACGATGCTCAGGGGTATTCCGTGTAGTCGGACGATCTCCCGTATGAAAACTTCCGCTGTCTCTGCAGCCGTAGGTGTCCCCTTCATAGGCAAGAAGTGGGCCATCTTGGTAATGCAAACCACAACCACAAAGATGGCGGTAAAGCCCTTGGATGGAGGTAGTTCCACGATAAAGTCCATGGCTATCCGGGTCCATGGACGCTCAGGTACTGGGAGTGGGTTCATTAGACCCCAAGCCTTGCACTTGTCCATTTTATTGCGTGCACAAGTGGCGCACGTGCTCACATACTTCCGGCAGTCTTCTTCTGCCAACGGCCACCAGAAGGAACGTAAGATCAGCTCCAATGTCTTACGCGTTCCAAAATGCCCTGCCAACTTGTGGTTGTGGCAAAGTTTCAACACCGTGGGGCGTTGCTCTGCTGTAATAAAAAGCTGCTGACCGTGCCACCAAAGGCCATCCTTCTCCGACAATCTGGGGTCCCGGGAGCCGGTAGCACAAGCCAGGGACCGTCTAATTCGAGCCAGGAGGTCCTCCTGGGACAATAAGAAGTTCCGTGACGGAAGAATAGTGTCTGGGACAGCACAGTTGCCGGAATCGTTAAACATCCTCGAAAGGGCATCAGGTTTGACATTCTTCAACCCGGGCCTGTATGTGAGATGGAAGAGAAACCTCGAAAAGAAAAGTGCCCAACGAGCTTGACGTGGTTTCAGCCTTTTGGCCGTTCTCAGATACTCAAGGTTTTTGTGATCAGTATATATTAAAATAGGGTGTATGGCTCCTTCCAACAAGTATCGCCATTCCTCGAGTGCTGCCTTGATGGCCAAAAGCTCTCTATAACCCACATCATAATTCCTCTCCGGGGAAGACAGTTTCCGAGAGAAGAAAGCGACAGGGTGGAGCAGAGCCTTGGGACCCTGTCTTTGGGAAAGAACTGCCCCCCACTGCAATTTCAGAAGCGTCCACCTCCAGGATATAGGGCAGGGCCGAGTCAGGGTGCTTTAGAATAGGTGCTGCTGTGAAAAGGCCTTTAAGAGTCTGAAAATCTACTTCTGCCTCTGTGGACCACTGAAAGCGTGTGTTCTGTTTTGTGAGCTGCGTGATGGGCGCAATGATGGCCGAGAACCCCTTTATAAATTTTCTATAAAAATTTGCGAAGCCCACGAAAAGTTGGACCCCTTTCCTGTCTGACGGTGCCGGCCAGTCAAGGATAGTGGAGACCTTCTGGGGGTCCATTGTAATTCCGGTCACGGAGAGCACTAATCCCAAGAAGTGGATACTGGTTTGTTCTAAAGCGCACTTCTCCGCTTTGGCATAGAGCCCATGTTGTCGAAGACGGCCCAAGACCTTGGTGACATGCACTCTGTGTTCCTCAAGGGAGGACGAGAAGATCAAGATGTCATCTAGGTATATAATCACAAATAAATCCAAGAAGTCACGAAAGGCATCATTTACGAAGTGCTGAAATGTAGCGGGGGCATTACACAGACCAAAGGGCATGACTAGATACTTATAATGCCTGAAACGAGTATGGAAGGCGGTCTTCCACTCATCGACTTCTCGGATGCGGACTAGGTTGTAGGCACCTCGTAGATCTAGTTTAGAAAAGATGATGGCAGATACCAGTCTTTGGAACAGTTCAGGAACCAAGGGTAAGGGGTAACGGTTCTTGACCGTTATCCAGTTTAATTCCCGGTAGTCTATACAGGGTCGTAGAGAATGATCCTTCTTCTCTAGGAAAAAGATACCTGCTCCTGCGGGGGATGTGGAGAGTCGGATAAATCCTTTTCCTAAATTGTCATCGAGATAGGCCTTGAGGGCCGCCAACTCTAGCTCTGACAGAGGATAAATCCTTCCGAACGGCACCTCCGCTCCGGGTAGCAGCTCGATTGGACAGTCGTAGAGGCGGTGAGGCGGGAGTTTCTCAGCCCCCTTTTTACTGAACTCATCCAGGTATTCATGGTAAATGGACGGAACAGCCAGACGGGTCTCAGGGTCAGAGTCCATGTCCAGACAACCCAATGTGGGCGCAACTTCCTGGACCCATGTTGGGCAATGCTGCCTGCAGTATGGGGATCGGAACTGGATGGTCCCAGTAGTCCAATCTATGTCGGGACTGTGGGTCCAAAGCCAGGGTAGGCCCAAGATGATGGGGAACAGAGGGGATGCGATCACATCCAACAAAAGGAGTTCCTGGTGGCCATCAACGGTGGTGGCAGGTAGTGGGATGGTCTCCTGGGTCACCACACCCGACTTAATGGGCGATCCGTTGGCCAGGCGGATGGTGAAATTGTGGGTCTTCAGCCGAAGGGGAATCTGTTGCGATGCTGCAAAGTTTTCATCCAGGAAGCAGCTACACGCTCCAGAATCAATAATGGCTGCCACTTGGATACTCCTTCCTGGAAGCTGAAGAGAGAGAGAGAGCACAAGGTGAGACACAGGGTGATGAATGCTAGGCACATCACTGAAGGAGGCTGGCAAACACTTACTGCGTTTAGCTGGACAGGATCTCACCATGTGACCGGGTTCTCCGCAGTAAAGGCACAGACTCAATGTGAACCTCCGCTGCCTCTCTTCAGGGGTCAGAGATGGGCGTAGGGGCCCTATTTGCAAGGGTTCAGTGGTGTCTTGTGGAGAGGAGGAGGAGGTTGCTGAGGTAAACTGAGTTGGCAGGGACTCGGGGAAGCATCCAGGTGGGCCGTGAGAGACCCGGAACCCTTTCAGAATGGCGCTCACGGAGTAGCTGGTCAATCTGTATTGCCAGATTGATGAGGGCATCCAACGTAGCGGGCACCCCCACCCAAGCCAGCTCATCCTTGAGAGGGTCAGATAATCCAAGGCGGAACTGATAGCATAAAGCGGCATCATTCCATGGCGTGTCAGCGCCCCAGCGTCTGAACTCCGCTACATAATCCTCCGTGGAGCGGTGGCCCTGCTGAAGGGTGTGCAGTGCGGCCTCTGCTGTGGCTACTTGATGCGGATCTTCATACAATCGGGCCATGGCTTGAAAAAACAGAGCTGCAGAAGATACTTCGGGGGCTCTCTGCTCCCACAAACGGTGGGCCAAGGCCTGGGGCTCTTCCTGCAGTAAAGAGATAATCGACCCCACCTTAGTAGCCTCTAAAGAAAACTTGCGAGGCTGGAGGCCAAAATAGAGCTCACAGGAGTTGCGGAAAGCCCGGGACTTGCGGCGGTCTCCCGAAAACTTGTCCGGCAGGGGGACCTTGGGCTCTGATGGCAGGGCCACAATGGTGCGGCTAGCGGCCTGAGTGCCTCCAGAAGCTGTGGGTGCTGAGAGCTCCAAGACCCATTCTTCCAACCGGTGTAGCCAGCTTGAAGGCTCTTGACTGCCTGTGTAAGGCTGGCTAGATGAACACACAGCTCATCCATCGCAGAGGGTGCTCCCTGCGCACACTCAGACATGGCTGTCCGTTGCTGTCACGCACCTGATGGTGGAGTCTGTCTTCTGCAGGAAGCAACCACTCTTACGACCCTGGTTTGGGAACCCCTGATAAAGCAGACAGAGGGTTCCAGAGCACAGAGGGGCACGAGGGCTGGACTGGAACACTAGTGGCAAGATAGGTCCGTCAGAGGCTCGTGCAGGTGTAGAGTAGTGAGGCAGGCAGAGGTCGGCAACTGGCTGGCAAGCGGTACAGAAGGATCAGGCAAAAGGGTCGTCAGGTGCAGGAAGGGTCGTTAACGAGCAGGCAGCGAGGTACAAAGGGATCAGGCAGAAGAATGGGCGTGGGCAAGCTGGGGTCAGTGCAGGCGGAAGTCAATCAAAGTCAAACAAGCCGGGTCTCAGGAACAGGTCAGGATACAGATTCAAAGGATAGGTAGCCCTCCAGATACACTCCAACGCTGTAGAACGGACAGCACTTGCTACAGGAAGCAGGAAGTTTAAATAGGGCTGCTCATCCAGGAAATAGAGGAAACCACAATCAAATGCAACTAACCCTCAGGACAGTCTTTTTCTAACACAAACACAGAAGTGCAGTAAAATCACACTTTTTAATAAAAAGGTAAAATGTTATAAACAGAGTAAATGTGGTCAAAACATAGCCAGGGTTCGGTAACTGGAACGGATAGTCTGAGCAAGCCAGTGAAACAGGTGTCCAGAGATCAGCAAGGTCAAACAAACGGAATGCAGGGTCAGAAGCCAGCAGGAGAGTCAGCTGAGCAGGGTTTTGAATCCAGGAACCAGAAGGCAATGTCAAACAGTCAAAGTCTTTCACAGGAACACAGAGCAGATATTTCTCCAGGCCAGAGATGTTGACCAGACGAAGGCATCTGAGATCTGATCCAGGCAGTTTATATAGCTAGCAGAGCTGGCTAATGAGCAGAATATGGACATCAGGTGAGACAGAGTGAAAGCTGAAACTGGCAATTAACCCTCAGCTGAGCAGCTTGCTCTGAGAAGAGAGTGTTGAGCCCAGGCCTGACACCTGATAATTCACCAGTCACCATTGCAATCTGTCCCTTTCAGTGTCTCGTGAAACCTGGAAGAAGCGTTGAGGAAGCAAGCTGCTCATCGTGAGATCATTTAGGCAATATACAAAGATGATGGCTATGTGAGTGGGCACTTTAATATTTAATAAAACACATTATTTTAAACAATTTTGTGCAATGAAAGTCTTTTTTCTGCCCTGAGTTACTTCAGACAAGCAGTGGCTCCAGGGTACTTGAGAAGATAAAGAAGATTAATTATACAGCGGGGCCTCATATAGGGTTGCCACCTGATCCCTTTAAACTGGAACACATATGAATTACACAGGTTCTGAGGCTAATTTAATGCAGATAAGGCACCAAGTGAGTTTAATTACCATCAGCCACAGAACCTGTGTAATTAGTATGTGTTCGGTTTTAAAGGGATGAGGTGGCAACCCTAGTCTCATATGAGGATTACTAAAGACCATTAAACCAAAGGCTTGACTAGACCCAGGGGGGTCTTGTCCAGACGTGAGCAGCCAATTCACCTTGAGGTGGCGGTGGTGGTTACATATCACTGAATTATTTCCACTATGTTACACATGTCGAAGCATATGGTATAAAGAAGGATCCCAGACCTAATATTATTGTGTGGGACGTTTTTCACTTGAATTATTTTATTACTCATGCACTTTAGTGTGTTATTTATATTGTTCATGCTACTGTTAATGGCAGATTTTTTAATTTTATTATAATAATATTTTAATACATAAGTGGGATTAGCACACTATTTTTTCCCTGTTTACAAATTTGTTAGGATGAGATCACCATTTAGTGCAGCTGTCCCAGGTTCACATTGATAATAATATATAATTAATTTGGCATAGCAGCGCTTCAGTATTTTATACAGTTATACACAATGATAGAGCTGACCTCCAATGACTGGCCTGTCCATGATAAAATGTGGCAGAACAGTACACAGACTTGTATTTTACAAAAAAGTTAGTAAAAATAAGAGTGGCACATAAAAAATGACTTTCTGGTACAACGTACATGTTACAATATAGTTCAAAATGTGTACTCAATGAAAATACTTTATACTTTTATCTTTAAACTGTAGGCGTTTTGATATTATGACCATGAAATGCTCTTCCTGTCATATTTAGGCTAACAATATTTAAATTTGAAACCTTCACTTTTCTTGTAAAAGTGGTCGAAGGTTGATATTGGTATAATGTGGAATTTTAATTGAGTAGTACATATGTTTACATCGGGAAGAGAAGCTGATCTTGGCTTGTGTTTGCCAACACAACAAAGTTGTCAAGACAACCAAAAGCCATAAAGAGGATGTTACCATTAGCATTAAACTGAAGCTTTCAATTAATTCACCATGCTACCCTCTGTTGTACCCTGTACAGTTTATTTTAATGATAGGCATGCCCTTCTGACTACATAGAGAATGCCTGTCCTATTAAGATAGTACATGCTATTTACTAAAGTACACTTATCTGTTAGAAAAATATAATAGGAAATGAGGTAAAAAGTGGAAGACACTTACTTTTGTTACCATTTAGCGGCTGCATGTTAATGCTCCAGGGTTGTCCATCTGGATATCTTACTAAAAAATTGATAATTTCTATTATTAATTTAGACCGTAACATCTTGTACACTATCGTATTCTGTATCATTTTAATATGTTTTTATTTGCTTTGATGTTAATCTACATAATATTGAAGATTACGGCAAATGAACATGTTCAAGGCTATTTCTTTGTAACAAACAAATGGCTTATTATTTTGCTGCATCCATTCTAAATAAGATAACTGAATTGTATTTTAAATAGAAAGGAATTAAAACCACCACAGGATCATTTCTTTTTTTAAATATAGCAATAAACTAAACATAAAGTACAGCTATGCAACCTCATATTAAGAAACCCATGTGCAGAAAATTCTCTAAATACAGCAAAACAAAGACTAAATTACTGTTAACTTCACTAAAGATGAAACATAAGCACATGGATGCAAACATTTTGTCTTATGGGATGGTTGGATGCGTAGATGATTATAATGGTCTCAGGAATGCTGCAGGAAAGCTGTTTTTAAATGAAGGTGCAACTATATTAAATATTTTTAGACATTAATAAAAATTGTATTGATGAACATTTTTTTCAAAGCATATCTAAACCTAACTTTGATATTTTGCAACTCACCAGATGTGGTGACTGCATAAGTTTTCTTTTTCTCTGCTTTTTTTCCCTATATTTTAACCTAGTGAAGGCCAATTGTATTCTAGGGTGTCAAGGCTCATTCGCTGCACTGTATCTATAGAGGAGCAGCATTGTCACCTTAACTGCTTGCCGACCAGCCGCAGTTTTACTGCAGGAGGTTGGCATGGTTGCGCAAATCGCCGTCATTGTACATTGGGCGCATACAAGGCGATCATTGTACATCTTGCATGCCCACTCGCGAATGGGGGAGCCAACCAGCGGACTCGATGTCTGCTGGCCACCCTTGATCGCTCCAGAGACAGGCAGAATGGGGATCTGCCAGTGTAAATAAAGCAGATCCCGTTCTGTCAGGGGAGTAGAGAGAGATCGTCTGTTCCCAGTGATCTCTCTCCTCCTCCAGTCAGCCCAGCCCCCATACAGTTAGAAACCCCTCCCAGGGAACACACTTAACCCTTTGATTGCCCCTTAGGGTTAACCCCTTCCCTGCCAGTGATATTTATACAGTAATCAGTGCATTTTTATAGCACTGATCACTGTATAAATGTCACTGGTCCCAAAACAGTGTCAAAAGTGTAGCCGCAATGTTGCAGTCCTGATAAAAATTTCAGATCATTACTAGTAAAAAAAAAATAATAAAAATGGCATAAATATATCCCCTATTTTGTAGACACAATAACTTTTGCACAAACCAAATAATATACGCTAATTGGGATTTTTTTTTACCAAAAATATGTAAAAGAATACATATTGGCCTAAACTGAGGAAGACATTTATTTTTTTACATTTTTTGGATATGTAATATAGCAAAAAGTAAAAAATATTGTTTTTTTTTTCAAAATTGTTGCTCTTTTTTTGTTTATAGTACAAAAAATAAAAACTGCAGAGGAGATCAAATACCACCAAAAGAAAGCTCTATTTGTGGGGGAAAAGGGACATCAATTTTGTTTGGGTACAACATTGCATGACCGTGCAATTGTCAGTTAAATTGACTTTTTTTTTTAGGCTTTTTTTCTCTTTATTTCATCTGGTGATCCAGCCAGTAACTAATTTCCTGTCTTTGACCCCTTTCACAGCAAGGCGATTTTCAGGTGTTTTTGCGCATCAAATATTAACTTAAAAGTGCCTGAAAAACTCCCCCCAATACACCACAGTGTGAAAGCCAGAGTGCTTTCACACTGGGGCGGTGCGCTTGTGGGACAGTAAAAAAAATCCTGCAAGCCGCATCTTTGCAGTGGTGTGGGAGCGGTGTATTCACCGCTCCTATACCAACCCTACCCATTGAAAACAATGGGGCAGGGCTCCCAAAGCGCTAAACACCGCTTCGGTAGCACCGCTAACTGGCACTTTCAACCCCTGTTTAACCCCTTGTGGGGGGTTAAAAGTGCACAGCCGCCGCCCCTCTGATGACGAAGTTGTGGTCCCTGCAAAGGTCAGGCATACCAGATCCCGTTCTGCTGTTGCTGAGGTGCAAAAACCGCAGGGCTCTGGTATGGAGCAGAGGGCCAGTATTAGTGCCGCTGCTCCTTCTGGTGACCTGGCAAGCACCAGCAGCCTAGTACATCCTGGTCATAGACAAACCAGCACTGCAGTAACACTTGGTGACGTGGCGAGTCCCATAAGTGCAGTTCAAGCTGGTGTGGCTAGCACAAGTAGTATCCCGCAGCCACAGGACGAAGACAAACAAAGGCCCTGCAGAGCCCATAGTGCTCTTCCTGCCACGCTTGCAAACCCTGATTGGCAACCCACCACTAATGCAGCGCCCGTACTTCCCCCATTCACTGACCAATCCGGAATTCAGGTGATTACAGTTGACTTTAGGGCCATTGATTTGTATTCGCTGTTTTTTACTGAAGATCTCTATAGATCTATTGTGGACCAAAGCAATTTATATCACATAAAAGAGCATATGTAATGACTGAACACATAAAATGAGTGCATCAATATGCTTCATCAACAGCGCTTAGAACAAAGTTCAAAGTCCAATATGCAACTGGATATGGATAGGTCAAGGTCCCAGTGAAAAGGAAGCCACCAAGTTCCAGGGTGCCACCTTGAGTGTCTCACTCCCGTTGGGGTGCACACTTACCAGACTTTATCCTTAAATAAGCTCGTAGTATGATCAATAATTCACCTGGTCATGTGTGGTACAAATACTCCAGAGCCCAGTTCGGTGCCCAGAAAACAAAACACCTCACTTAGCATAATCCCGTTCACACTAGTTTATTGCAGCCCCGCCATAAAATACACTTACAATGTTGAAGGAAAACATTAGCTTAGTACACAATTATATCGCTTGTATATCACAGCTGCCCGCAGCGTTCCCACAATGTGGAATCCACACGTGAGCTTCCACGTTCAGCACTGGAGAGCATACGTCACTTCCAGTTTGCCGTGGGGGTCACATCCTTATGCATTTCATTATCACAGCTTCTGCGGAGGGCATGACCACACGGCTTGGCTCTCCAGATTATATAAAACTGGCGGTACTGATACCATACTCAAAATTGAAGGAACTCATTGTCTTTTAAAATCAATTTACAAAATAGAAAAACATAAAAAATAAATACATTCAGGCCTGGCTCTATGATATGAACCTATTTCAGAGATATATATTTTTTAGTTATTTTTATAGTTTTTTCCCTTTTATATATTCTGAATTGTTTTAAAATGAATTAACACATGTTGATCTGTGGATTTGTACCTTTTGATTTATAGGGTTAATTTATTGTTTGTGATGGAAATATTAATACCTCTATTCACATAATAATGTTTTTTTTTTTTTTTAACAATCAGAATGTTCGTTTATTAAACAATTGATGGTACAGTCAAACACCACGTAATTCAAGACAGAGTAGTAACCAAGGTAATGACAACACATAATCAAAATACATTTGCGTTGAAGGGGTAAGTCCATGTACCTACAGTAACAATATTATAGGAAAAGGTCATGCTATTCCCAGCAAAATTCGAGTAACAAGAAAGCATCCTGGGGGGCGTGGCTTGCAGCTCACGGCGGCTGACGTGTCTGGGGATAGCTCCGGCAAGCCTGGGAAGAAGCCAGGGCCATCCGAGAGAACAACAAGGTGAGATTGGAAACCTACACCATCCACTCACCCTCACCCCCACCTACATTTTCAGCCCAAAATCGAGGCGATTCTGCACCGAACGAGGGGACCGGAGCGCTGTAATCGAGGCCGCGGGCTCACCCCTGACTAGGCCGCGATAGACCCTGGACTAAAACGCCGGCCACCACCGACACCCTACCCACAAAAGGGGTGATTACATCCCCCCCAAAGCTCATATTGATCCCCGTGAACCCTCCGGTTCTGCCTAAGAGGCTGTCGACCGACGCCGGGCGCGGCCGCAGCCTACCATCCCATCCAGATTCCCCCAGCCCACTAAAATCAGAGGATCCACCACAATCTTCTCTCACAATCATCACAGACACCAGACTAAGATCGGTGGAGTGGCTGGGGAAATCCACTAGACCCTTCCTGGGTAAACGCTACAAATAGACTGTGCAGGCCACAACCGGCATCCATTTTGTGGCTAACTAAAGACACAACACAGATCCCAGATCTCCCCAAAGAGACATTTACTACTGATTGAAGACTCCAACTGATCACTTCGGGATCTTAAAAATCTGCAACTAGACTATATATCAAACCCAGCATAATATTCATACCACATTACAAAGTCTATTTTTAGACTCCACATGATAGTCTACAATAAACAACCGCAATACAACTTGAAGATGCACATGGTCTCTATCTAATCCTGCACACCTATACATCCAAATACCTCAAAGCCTTGAATTATCCACACTATATCATTTGAGACTAATAACAAAATGACAACCCCCTAAAACAAGGCATTGGGAAGCCACGTAGCCTTATCTACACAGCTGGGACTAACAGATAAGATGGGAAAACCTCAGAGGACAAACACACAACCTGGATCGCAAACAAGATATCAACGCTCACTAGCCGGAACCTCCGGGCCTGATATTGCAGACATTTTCAAAAACCAGTCCCAGAAAAGTAAAAATATGTCAGGACCCAAAAACCCCTCACAAGAATACACTGATGATGAGGACTTCGATGATGAAGCCTCAGCAGTCTCAGACAGGACATCCAGAGCAATTGCCAATCATGACCAACCACTAACGATAGGGGCCATGACAGAAATTGCAGCGGACATCAAAAAGTCCTTCTCATCCGCAATCACAGATCTCAAAGCAGATATACTAGTCCTGACCGAACAACTAGCAACAAATGAAAAATCAGGAAAGCAAAGGGACAGGGCGATTAAGAGGCTGGAACAGGTTACCACCACACACTCAACACACCTCATTAACTTAAACAGACAAATGGAAGATCTGGATAATAGGGGGAGGAGGAAGAACATCAGGATAAGAGGCGTCCCTGAGTCCATAAATTCAGAAGAAATAAAACCTGTCCTTACTTCCATATTCAACAACATCCTTGAAAGACCAATTGACTCTACTATTGAATTCGAAAGAGCTCATAGAGCCCTAAGACCCAGGGGTCCAGACTCAACACCCCCAGAGACATTATTTGTTGCCTCAGCAGCTTTCCACTCAAAAAAGCGATATTGACAAAAGCCAGACTAAATGACCAGATACTCTTCCATGGATCAACAATTCAACGATATCAAGATTTATCCCCATAACTTTAAAAAACAGGAAAGCGGTAAAGCCCCTACTGGAAATTCTAAAAGAGAAAAAAATCCCATATACATGGAAATTTCCGTTTGCTGTCCAGATAGAGTAGATAGATACAATAGAGGGGAAACTTCTTCGCACACCTGAAGATATTCCCTCCTTCTGTGAGGCCATTCAATGTGAAATATTAGACCTTCCCGAGTGGTACCAAGAATTTCGTCTACCACCTCAAATGACACAACAAGGACACACTCCTGGAAACTCTCCCCACAAATCACCCTACTCTAAAGGGGGCAAGAAACAAAAATCAATTGAAGGCCACAACACTGGTACACCTGCACCCAAGTCACAAAGAACAAGAGACCACAGATTCTGAGTCACCTCCGGTATATCCCTTTCACTAGATGTCTTCAAGTGTGGACCATTACCACTAACCGCCACATGACTTCACTGAGAACACCCCGTATACCATCATCATACACTAGATCACACGGCAACAAGTCAAGCATTTCTCCTGGATGTGATTTCATCACATACACAATGGAGAGAGGAGGGGAGGGAGGAAAGAAAAAAAAACTCCCTGATAAGAAAACACATTTGTTTGAATAACTGTACTTCTATATCCCTTCTCTCAGACTACTGTTACTTCCAAAAACACAGCCATCCACGAGACATCGCCTCCCATAAAGTGCTTGTCCGAAGGTTTGACATTAAGGAATGTGAGACTACAAACTTTTCATTCAATTTAATTACCAAGCACACCTAAAATGGTGAGACCACACAAAAGACTAAGACATCTTAAATACTATATATGGACTACATCGGAAAGTAAATAACCCAACTATGCTTGCTCTTTTTCAAAACAACCCCAGTGGGAAAGCCTCGCCCTGGCCAGCCATAAACCTGGGTACACACCCTATATCCGAATGATATCCTATTGAATAGAAACTCTTAATGAGTTACAATCTTCAAATTTAACATACTACAATTTATTAATTAAGTCCCGGCAAAGGTGGAGGGCAGGGGCGAGGCACCCACACTGGTACCAAGACTGGTCTGATATCTTTTCATTTGAAAATGTTTATAATTGTTTTCTGTGGTTAAGAATTTATATTTTATTCGTTCTAATACTTTAAAGGTTGGAGGATGGGGGTCCTCCTGTGGCAGCTCAAATACCTGAAATTAAGTGGCAGGGGTTCCGCCATCTCTCTTGTTTTATCAAATACTATTTTTTCCAACCTCCCAGCTCACATAGACTATTTGTTTAAAATCTTAAATGGGCTATGTGGCAACCCTACCATATATAATACTATTTAAAAACTAACCGAACTATACAACAATCCCCCTATTTCTAATATTACTCCAGTTCTCAATATACTCCGCCGGGAAATTCTTCCACTCACCCCCCCATAGGAAAAACCTCCTTGGAGAAAATACAAGCCTTTTTACATTCAACATCCTACATCTAATTAACACTCCTCTGACTGTTGCAATCCAACGGCAGAGCCAGTGACAAACAGAGAACCACTTACCCTTCTCTATTTTCCAACTTTATTCCCACCCCCCTCTAACCCTACCCCATTCCCTTCTCCCTCTGAACATGGCATACTCTAATTTAGGGAAAAAAGACAAAAGGTGTAACGATTCTCTTAAGCAAAGAATCAACGTTCCAAATAGAACAAATACTAGCGGATCCAGAGGGCAGGTATCTTTTTTTAAAAGGCTCAATGTCGGGCATTCCAACAACCCTAGCAAATGTGTATTTTCCAAACAAGGTACACACCACCTTCTGCTGAAAAATAACAGACAAACTCAAAAGCTTCTCTAATGGGCGCATAATCCTCGGAGGGGACTTTAATGTGCCCCTAAACCCTGTCCAGGACACCTCTTCCGGTAAATCAAGTATACCATACCGCACTCTTAAAAAACTCAAAACTACTCTAAAGTCACTATCGTTAATAGACTCATGGAGGCTATTAAATCCATCCGAAAAAGACTTCACTTTCTTTTCAGCCCCCCACAAACGCTACACAAGGATTGACTTGCTGTTCATCACACAGAGGGATATTCCTTCACTCCAAAAAGCGAGAATAGGCAATATTGCTCTCACAGACCATGCACCCATATCAATTCACCTAAAAACACAAAATCAGCTCCCCAAAACCTTCAATTGGTGATTAAACCCAACTCTACTAACTGATCTAGAGATAACATCAAATATAAAAACCAAACTAAGCGAGTACTTCCAAACCAATACAAGTCAAGACACACAACCCCTACTTACATGGGAGACGCATAAATGTGTAGTGAGAGGAGAATTTATCAAATGGGGAAGTAGGAAGAAAAAAGAGAAAGATAATTATATCACTAGCCTTGTGTCCAAAATAGACCAACTAGAAAGCTTACACAAACAATCACTTTCTGCAGCAGCGGAATCTGAATTAATCGCCAAAAGGAAAGAACTTCAAAATTTCCTCGACAAGGGACAAAAAGATCACTTTTCCTTAAAAAAGCCATATACTATGAATTTGGAGACAGGGCTAGCAAACTCCTGGCCAGATCCCTACACGACACCAAAATGGCAAACACCATGCACAGTATACACGACCCGAAAGGCACCAAAGTCTTCAACCCTAACCACATTGCGAAAATATTCCAAAACTATTACAAGGAACTATACAACATTCCGACTCAAAACAAATCATTCCCCACTTCAGACAACAGAATAATCCTAATCAAAGAGTTTATCCAACATAGCAAACTTCCCAAATTATCTAGAAAAAAATTGAGGAATTAGAGAAAGACATAACAACTGAAGAAATCTCAAACACCATCAAAAATGTAAAAACAGGAAAAAGCCCGGGCCCAGATGGATTTACTTCCCAATACTACAAAACTTTTGAACCATGTCTGACCAGGCCACTACTCCTGGCCTTAAATTCCCTAAACAAGAAAACTACCAAGATCCCACAAGATTTTCTAGCTGCACAAATTACCGTTTTACCCAAACCAGATAAAGACCATAAAAACTGTGCCAATTATAGACCTATTTCACTCCTGAATACAGACCTCAAAATCCTAGCAAAAATTCTGGCGAACAGACTAAAACCCCTCCTACATAAAATTATTGGCCCGGAACAAGTTGGCTTTATGCCAGGACGAGAGGCAAAAGACAACACTATTAAAACTCTGAACATTATACACAGAATGAAGGAGGGAAATGTCAAGGGCCTTCTCCTGTCAACCGACGCGGAGAAGGCCTTTGACAGAGTGGCGTGGGATTATATGTTCGCGACTTGCGAACACATTGGTCTTGACAATAAAATGATGTCCTGGATACACTCCTTATATTCGGGTCCCACAGCAAAAGTCAAAGTAAATAACCATCTCTCAGATCTAATTCAAATAAAAAATGGGACTAGACAAGGCTGCTCTCTTTCCCCACTTTTATTCATTATAACACTAGAACCATTAATCAGAACCATAAACAATGACAAGAATATACATGGGATCAACATAAATCAGAGATAATTTAAAATGGCAGCGTACGCAGACGACTTACTCCTTTTTATATCCCAACCCCACATCTCTATACCAAACCTCAACAAAATTTTAAATCACTACAAAACCATATCAAATTTTAAAATAAACAACAGTAAATCAGAGGCAATGAACGTATCACTTCCTCCAGACTTAGAAACACTAACAAAACAAACTTGCCCATACTGATGGGAAAAGAACTCACTAAAATATCTGGGAATAAGACTTACACAAAACCTCAAAGATCTCTATCAATACAATTAAATACCACTACTGAAAAATATTGAATTAGATCTCAAAAAATGGAACACAAAACAGTTTTCATGGTTTGGTAGAACCGCAGTGCTTAAAATGGCAATATTACCTAGACTGCTGTATCTTTCCACACTTTCCCAATAGACGTGCCCCAAGAGTACTTCAGAAGACTAAATAGAGCCCAAAGAAACTTCATATGGGCACATAAAAGACCCTGAATACAGTTGAAACAACTCACTTACCCCAAAGAAAAAGGTGGACTGGGAGTCCCAGACTTTCAAAAATATTACTTCGCAACACATATCACCAGAATAATTGATTGGCACTGCCACACAGACAACAAGGAGTGGGTAAACCACGAAGAAATTGACCCCCAGATACACACACAATTTCTTCCATGGACCCCCCACAAATTCTACCCTTGCAAAATTAGATCCCACCCTTTAATTAACACAACACTAAAAATTTTCCAAAAAATCATAGAGCCCTACCAACTTTCTTCTATAACAAGTCCTCTAACAGCGATCTCAGGCAACCCCGAATTCCCACCAGGATCTGACAAAATTAATACTCTTAAATCTGAGAGAGACGCCCCTTTACTGGCTCATGATTGCATAAAAAACAACAACTCCCTAACATTCTCTCAACTTAAACAAAAAATTATAGGACAATCTTTAAGTCTCTGGACCTACATACAAATACACGACTTTGTCCAAAACAATAAGAATAGGAATCTCATGGCGAGACCATTCATCAAACTTGAAAAAATAATTTATGACCGAAAACCTATAAAAGGTGCCACCACTCTAGCCTACAAGTGGATCTCACAACCCAACATGAATCTAAGCAATAGACATAAATCCATTTGCGAGGCAGATCTCCAAATCATAATTTCAGAATCACAATGGGAGAAAGCAAGTGTATTCTCCCATAAATGCTGACTCAGCACTCGAATGCAGGAAACGTCCTTTAAGATACGCAACCAATGGTACATCACTCTGGTGAAACTAAAGAAATGGACACCTGCATTATCAGACTCATGCTAGAGACCTGCACCTTCCTACACATTTGGTGGTCTTGCAGTGAGATCCAAAAATACTGGACCGAGATAAAAGAACGGACAGTTAAAATCACTGAGACGAACTTAAAATTAGATGCTGCCCAATGACTTCTCCACATAAACAATCTTTCTTACCGTAAATATAAAAGATCATTAGTAAGACACCTTTTAAACGCAACTAAGACACTAATACCACTTCACTGGAGGTCACCCCACATCCCTACCATTAAAGACTGGATTCTTAAAGTAAACACGATCTATGACATGGAAGAGACGTTAGCAATTAAAAAAGAGAACACCTCTCTCTTCCATAAGGTATGGCACAAATGGACCCTTTTTAAGTCATCAGAAAATGACATCAACTTATTAAAATAAAGCCATGATCTTCTCGTCCCCTTTCTGTTACTACTCCATGACCCTATTTAGGAAATCCCGGAAAATCTCATAATTAACCCCTTCTCTATTATTTTAATACCTATATTAAGTATTATACTTTGACATCAGCACTTTTATTTGAGTTTTATCACCCTAAAACACGCTTGACCTTCCTCCAAACTATCTAAATCAATGTTGATCTTGCCATGTTATTTTTTTTTTTTTTCAAAGATATTTTTTATTGAGTTTAAGTGTTACAACAATGTTCTTTACATAATAAGAGTACACAACAGATTATTACAGTGATGGATATGCTCTTCGAGAGCCAAAATTGTTTACAGTAGCATGTGAAAAACCTTGATTACAAGTTATACATAGTACACTGCAATTGTTTGAGTTTTATGTAAGGGTACTCAGAAAGTGTCAACATGTAACAAGAAGGGGGAGGGGAGGGTGGGGGGAAGAGGTGTCTTGCAAAGTCGGAGCTATAGTTAGTTTCATTCTTATGTAATTAATCTTTTGTCGTTTTAATTACTTGAACATTTGGGGCTATTTGACCACAGAGCCCATTTTTTGAGGACTTTTGGGTAGGAGAGGGTGATTTGGGCAAACAATCTTTCCGTGTCATATTGGTGGTTGATTTCTGCTATGGTTTCTGAGATTTTAGGGATATCTGTAGATTTCCATTTTCTAGTAATGTTTATTTTTGCAGCATATAAGATGTGTATGATGACATGTCTAGCAGAATGGGGGAGTGATTCTAATCCTATGTGTACTAGTGCTATTCTTGGGTCCGGGCTAAGTATGAGGCCTGTGACTTCCGCTATCAATTTGAAAGTCGCGGCCCAGTAGGAAGTTAGGGATTTGCAGGACCACATTATATGCATAAGGGATCCAAGGTCGCCGCATTTACGCCAGCATTGAGGTTGGATAGTAGGGTACATTTTGGAAAGTTTTAGTGGTGTAAGATACCAGAAGTGTAATATTTTTAAGTAAGATTCCCAATGATTTGCGCATCTGGAAGTTTTGGCCGAGGATAGAAGGGCCTTCTGCCAATTATCATCTGTTGCATTGTGACTTAATAATGTTTCCCATTTTTCTAGAGATGAGGTTCTGAGTGGGAATATTGCTGCGTTAATATTGTTATAAAAAAAGGATATTCCGTGTCCTCTATAAGATGAAGTTTTAAAGAACTGATGCACTTTAGTTGGAATATCTATTTGTAGAGGGATTTTGTGAGAGCGTAGGTAGTGGTGGATTCTTACATACGTGTAGAACTCAGAAGGCGGTAAGTTATAGTGCTTTTGTAGGGCAGGAAATGGGATTGGTTTCCCTTTGTCATACAGTTGTTGGATATGATTTATATTGCATTGTGTCCATGGGGTAGTATTTAAATTCGGAATTATTCCTTTGAGTGTGTTTATATGGAGTTTTATGTGGTCTGCTGCCCTTAGGTTTGCAGGATCTACACGCAGGGTAGACGATATATCTGGCAATTTGTTTCCTATACGACGAGACGGTGTAAATGTATGCATGATGTATCGTAGCAATAACCTAGTTAATATAATGACCACCGTGGGAAGACTTCTTTTTTACACCAGGAATGATCTTTGTAGGCGGGATGTAGGTTACTGTGGTGAGATGATAAATAAGGAAAGCCGACGAGAGGGGTTTCGGTTTCTTAAAAGAGTGGGTTGATAGTTTCGGAGTGTTGTTCGGACCTGCATGGAGTAGAGAGATTTGAGTGTTGGTCGTCTGGTGTATTTTGAGGTATATTTGTGTGAGTTTCCTTATTAAGGCTTAAATTTATGATGGGGTACCTGTGTTACGTTATATTTAGTATAGGTTGTTGACATACTGTTTCCCTTTGGTTAGGGTAAAGGACGGGATGTTTTCGTGATATTGAATGGCGGAAGACTCAAGATGTGCATACATTCTTAGGTGGTGATGGATGCGAGAGTGTTTTAGGGAGATGTTTATCTATAAGGTTGATTTCACGTAGTCAA
>BLSH010316260.1:1953809-1983474 GCA_018402905.1 Glandirana rugosa | reverse complement strand
CCATTTTGGAAAGTAGACACTCCAAGCTATTTGCTGAGAAGTATTTTGAGTATTTTGCAGATCTCACATTTTGTCACAAAGTTTTGAAATTTGAAAAAAGTAAAAAAAAAAAAATAAAATCAGTTTATTTCTTCATTTTCCAAAACAAATGAGAGCTGCAAAATATGCACCATGCCTCTTAGCAAATACCTTGGGGTGTCTACTTTCCAAAATGGGGTCATTTGGGTTTTTTTTTGTGCTACCTTGACATTTCAGGGCCTCCAAAACCGTGATGGGTACTGAGGAGTAAAATCACCATTTTATGCCCTTAGAAAGCCTGAAGGCGGTGATTGGTTTTCGGGGTCCTGTACACAGATAGGCTCCCAAAAAGTCTCACACATGGGGTATCCCCATACTCAGGAGAAGCAGCAGAATGAATTTTGGGGTGTAATTCCACACATACCCATGGCATGTGTGAGCAATATAACATTTCAGTGACAACTTTGTGTAAAAAAAAAAAAAAAAAGTAAATAAAAATTGTCATTTCCCGGAAACTTGTGGCAAAATATAAAATATTCCATGGACTCAACATGCCTCTCAGCAGATAGCTTGGGGTGTACTTTCCAAAATGGGGTCTGGGCATTTCATGGCCTTCGAAACCTGGATAGGTAGTGTGGGGTGAAGGCATACATTTTTGCCCTTAGAAATCCTGAAGGTTGTTATTGGTTTTCAGGGTCCTGTACACGGATAGACTCCCAAAAAGTCTCACACATGGGGTATCCCCGTACTCAGGAGAAGCAGCAGAATGTATTTTGGGGTGCAATTCCACACATACCCATAGCATGGGTGAGCAATATATAATTTCAGTGCCAACTTTGTGAATTTTTTTTTTTTTTCATTTTTCAATCACTAATGACAAAACAATCAAATATTCCATGGACTCAACATGCCTCTCAGAAAATAGCTTGGGGTGTCTACTTTCCAAAATGGTGTCATTTGGGTGGGTTTTGAACTGTCCTGGCATTTTATGCCCAACATCACCCACTCTTCTAACCACTTGATCCACCAAGTCTTTTCTGACACTTTTTGTTTACATGAAAAAAATACTTTTCCTGACAGACTCCAGGGCAGCCTACGTGTGGGTTAACCCTGCCTCCTCTCCAATGCTATAGGACCCCTAATCCCATAAATGTGAGCTACCGGCTAGAGACCGCGTTCCTTTTTTGTCCTCCTCCTGGATTTAGTGTATGAAGTGGACACAGGCGTATCAGGCGGCGTCCAAACAAGAGAGTCGGGCATCCTTCAGACGCGGTGCAGCCCAGGACCCAGCCATGGGCGGGTGAGTGGCCTCAGGCTCAAGAATGTCCAGTGGTGGGGACAGCTGTGGATGCCCCCAGGGAAAGGACGCTTGGCAGGTGGTCGATTATGGGTTCACTCCATGGCAGTCGTATGTTTTTTATTTGTACCTTTAAATTCTTTCCTTCCTGCCTCTGATGTATGTATGGCGGTGCCCAAGTCCCCCGGTGATGGTTAGTGCAGGGGCAGCCCGGGTCCGGTTCCTATGGTGCCTGGAGTGCTTCTGCGTTCCAGAGAGCCGTGTTTCCGGGTCGCGGCGGTGAGTGCACATGCGCTGGCCTCGGACGAGACCGAGGCCTGGTTCGCGCATGCGCAGTGCGCCGCAGGACCCGGCGGCTGCACAGGCGCAGTTTAGCTTAGCCCCAAGGCGCAGGCGCGTGGGGGTAACGTCACATAGGGCGGGGGATTCAAATAGCTGTCAAGCCCCAGAGTCTTTGGGAAGACTCTGTGGGCAGTGTAGCGACAGCTTCCCCACGTCCAGAGTGGCAGTATTAAGGTAGGCCGGTTCGGTGGGAGGTTGAGCCTTGTCAGGCTGAGTGCCCTTAAAGGGGCAGGCAAAAAAAAGAAAAAAGGCTATTTATGTGTGTGTATGTATATGTGTGTACATACATGTCGGTGTGTGTATGGTTCTTCTGTTGTAAACTATGCCCTCCTCCCTCCCCCAGCCTGAAATCTGTTCCTACCGGACGAGATGGACAAATCACCGCCCTCCTGTGGTCAGCCTCCTCGCACAAGGTATGTGCGGGAGATGGCGGGAGGGTGGGTGGGACTAGGGGCAGGCGGGCAAAGCACTCTGACTAAGCCCCATGTATCTTTTCCTTTTCTCTTCCTTCCAGCCCTTCCAGGTCCCGTTCTCAGTATATGGCCCACCAAGCCCCTGCCAAGCCGCATCATCATTCTTCCTCCAGATCCAGACGTAGTTCTCCGTCTAGGGATCATCATCAGAGGAGACGCTCCCATTCCTCCTCCAGGCAACGCTCCCACTGCCATGACAGCCGCTCTGGTCATAGAGCCTGCTGGGGATGTCGGGTGCGGTTCCCGGAGGGCAAGTCTCTGTGCGACCCCTGTTACGCCCGGGCGGTTGGGGAAAGGAATACGGATAACCAGCAGATGGAATCGCTGGTGAAGCGTGTAGTGCAGCAGTCCCTAAAGGAATGGGGCGCATCGCACACGCGGAGTCAAATCACCACCATGTCAGACTCAGTGGCCGACGAAGTCCCGGAGGATATGGGCTCATTCCGGCCTTATGATTCCTCGCTCAGGTCTTCGGACAGCAAGATGGAAGCAGATGACTTTCCAGGTGGCTTTGATTTTGCCCTGGTATCCCCGCTGATAAAGGCAGTCAAAGAGGCCCTTAAATGGGAGGATCCCTCCGCCCCGCTGGCGAAGCAGAGAAAATTTTTTAAGCACCTGGGGAAGGAGCGCCCCAGCTTCCCGCTCTTGGGAGAACTGAAAGACATCATTCTGGAAGAGTGGGGGAAGACAGACAGTAAGTCGTCTATGTCTGGTAAATCTGCGAAACTTTATCCATTTAAGCCTGAAGACGTAAAATACCTAATGAACACCCCTCTGGTAGACGCAGCCCTGATGCGGCTGGTCAAGCATGTTACTCTCCCGCTTGAGGATGCGGTATCTTTCAGGGATGGCCTCGAGAGGAAGATTGACCAGGACCTCAGGAGGGTTTACGGGCTGGCCGGGGCGGCCTGCAAGCCAGTCCTGGCCCTCGCGGCGTTATCCAAAGCAATGGAGCCCTGGATGGAGAATGTGGAGTCGGTGATTCGGGGTGTCTCCGAAGAGCTGGTCGGAAGTTCAGCTGTCCAGGAACTTAAGCTAGCAACAGCCTTTTTGGGGGAGGCCTCCATTGACCTTATCCGTCTATTGGCCCGGGCTATGCTGTCTGCGGTCACGACCAGGCGGGCGTTGTGGTTACGCCCCTGGTGTGCGGACCCGGCGTCTAAGCAGGCCTGGTGAAGATTCCCTTTGAAGGGTCTTCCCTGTTTGGTAACAAGCTGGACAGTGCCATAGCTCGAGCCACAGGTGGGAAGTCTGGTTTCATCCCCCAGGATAGGCGTCTATTCGGTCAGAAGAGACCACAGCGCAGAAGAAGGAGTACAGAGCGTTCAAGGGAGGCTCGCTCGTATAAGCCGGGTAGAGACTTCAGGAGGAACTGGAGAAGAGGGCAGACTGGGCCGAAGTCTACCAAGGGCCAGGTGTCCGGGGCTCGGGAGGCCACTAAGTCGTTTTGAGATTGGGCCCGTCCAGGCGGGTCGGGTAGGGGGGCGTCTGCGCCTTTTCCGGCACATCTGGACGGCCTTCATCTCGGACCACTGGACCATCAAGGCAGTGTCGAAGGGGCACTCCTGGTCCTTCATCGCTACCCCTCCGCACAGATTTGTCGCAACAATGCTCCCGCGGGCAGAAGAAAGAAGAAGAGCTCTCCTGGATTACGTAGACTCTCTGGTGGTTCAGGGAGCCGTCCTACCTGTTCTGGAGGCAGAGAAGTTCAGGGGGGTCTACTCACCTCTGTTCCTTGTACAAAAGAGAAATGGCCCCTGGCGTCCGGTGATAGACTTAACGTATTTAAACAAATTTATAAAATACGAAAAATTCAAGATGGAAACGCTGTCCACAATCCAGCCAGCTGTGCAACCGGGTGATTGGCTGATCTCAATAGACTTGAAAAATGCCTATTTTCATGTGCCTGTGGAGGAAGGGTTCAGCAAGTTCCTCCGGTTTGCAGTCGGGCCGAGACATCTGCAGTTTACCTGTCTCCACTTCGGTCTCTCAACGTCCCCTCGCACCTTTTCCAAGGTTCTCCTAGCCGTAGTAGCTTTGATCAGAACAAAAGGGATTCGTTTGTATCATTATCTAGACGATCTACTCCTCCTTTCGCAGGAGAGGGAGCAACTGCTTGCCCACAGAGACCAGGTCGTCTCCACCCTGTCCGAGTTCGGCTGGTTGCTGAATCTGGAGAAGAGCCATCTGGAGCCAGCCCAGCATCTGATATACCTGGGGGCTCAGTTCGACACGGTGGAGGGCACAATCTCTCTTCCGGTAGAGAAGATCCCCATCATCAGGAAAAGGGTGTCACGGGCCCTATCGTCCCCATACCTGAGGGCCTCTTACTGCCTCGAGATCATTGGCACCATGGTTGCCACAACGCCAATGGTGAAGTGGGCCCTTTGGAGGCTACGCCCCTTCCAGGCGGGGTTCCTCCGCCAATGGGACTCCGGCAACAACAACCAGCTCATCCGCATAACTTCGGCCATGAGGGCCAGCCTTCCCTGGTGGTTGAGACGGAGAAACCTGCTTACATGTCACTCCATCTTCCCGGTCTCATGGGCCGTGGTGACCACCGATGCCAGCGGTACGGGTTGGGGGGCTCACTACGAGTCAGAGCTGGCACAAGGCAGGTGGGAGCCCTGCGCCTGCACTCCGGGCTCAACACTCTGGAGCTACGAGCGGCCTTCCAGGCTCTCCAGGCCTTTGGTCACCTCCTGAGGGGGAAAGCGGTTCTTCTCAGAATGGACAATACAACGGCAGTCTCCTATGTGAAGAGGCAGGGGGGAACACGGAGCCCTGCCCTACTCAGAGAAGTCGAGCCAATCCTGTCATGGGCCCAGAGGCACCTAATGGACATTTCGGCAGTATTCGTCCCCGGGGTCCAGAATGCTCAGGCGGATTTCCTCTCGAGAGTCCAGCTAGACATACCGAGTGGTCTCTCCACAACAAGACGTTCGAGTGGATTCTGTCGCTGGGGCTTCAGCCGGAGGTGGACCTGTTCTCAAAGTCGAGAAATTCTACACCCGGAATCGCTGCAGTCAGGCCTGTGGGACGGATGCTCTGACGGACAAATGGGAGTTCAGCAAAGCATATGCTTTCCCTCCATGCCCGCTCATCATGAGGTTCCTACGGAGGCTCAGGGCGGAAGCAGTAGAAGTGGTGATGGTGGCCCCATACTGGCCGAACAGGCCATGGTTTCCTCTGTTGACTCAACTGAGCACCCGGGACCCGGTGCCCCTCCCCCTCAGACCAGACCTACTCTCCCAGGGGACAGTTCTACACCCCTGCCCAGCGGTCCTGAGGCTGACGGTCTGGTTCTTGAGAGGGGGAGGCTGGAAGCCCTAGGCTGTTCGACGGGCGTTATCTCCACCCTCATGAGTTCAAGAAGGTCAAGTACCAACAGGGTGTATGGAAGGATTTGGGCCAAATTTGTGCAGTTCGCATCAGCCACACAGAGGTCATCCATAGATCCGGATGTTCAGGCAATCCTGGGGTTCCTACAAACGGGCCTAGACCTAGGCTTGGCGGTCAGTTCACTGAGGGTTCAAGTCTAGGCACTATCAGCCTTCTCTGGGTCCACGTGGGCCTCTCATCCTTTGGTCTGGCAGTTCTTTAGGGGGGCAGCAAGAATAAGGCCTCAAAGGAGACCAAGATTCCCCAAATGGGACATACCCCTAGTTCTGGACTCGCTCTTGGCGGCAGTCGAACCAACCTCAGTGAAGGAGCTGTCCTCGAAGACCGCCTTTCTAGTGGCGGTCACATCGGCCAAGCGGGTCTCGGAAATTGGCTCCCTCGGTCATGAAGAACCCTTCTTGTCCTTCTTTCCGGATAGGGTAGTGCTGGTACCCATGCTCAATACAAACCTGAAGGTGACGTCGGTTTTCCATGAGAACCAGGAAATTGTTCTTCCCACATTCAGGGCAGCAGGATCCGGAGGGGTTCACCCGCTAGATGTAGGAGAGGTGCTGAAAGAATACCTCCGGGTAACAGCCGCCTTTAGGCACTCGGAATATCTTTTTCTGCGGTACTCTGGGAAGAACAGAGGAGAACGGGCCTCATCAAGGACGATATCGGCTTGGATCGTCCAGGTGATCCAGCAATCATATAGGGCGAAGGGGATGGCTCCTCCAGAGGCGGTGACCGCCCATTCCACCAGGGGACTGGCGGCATCCTGGGCAGCCGCGCGGCATGTGGCCCCGGAAGTTATCTGCAGGGCGGCTTCATGGACTTCCATCAACACGTTCATGTCACATTATTGTGTCGAGCCAGCTTCCTTGTCCTCTGTGAACTTTGGTCGTGCTGTCTTGTCAATTGATGGTGCAAATTAAAATCCTTTGTGTGTAAAGCATACCCTCCCGTGTGGTTCTGGCTAGTTATTTCCCACATGTAGGCTGCCATGGAGTCTGTCAGGAAAACGGAAAATTTCCTACCAGATACTTACCGTAATTTTCCTTTCCTGATGGACTCCATGGCAGACGGAGTCCCCACCCATGGAGTAAGGAGTAGGCTAGTTATGGAACGTGGTTTCTAGCCGGTAGCTCACATTTATGGGATTAGGGGTCCTATAGCATTGGAGAGGAGGCGGGGTTAACCCACACGTAGGCTGCCATGGAGTCCATCAGGAAAGGAAAATTACGGTATCTGGTAGGAAATTTTCCGTTTTTTTGCTAGAAAATTACTTTTAACCCCCAAACATTATATATTTTTTTAAAGCAGAGGCCCTAAAGATTAAAATAGTGGGTGTTACATTTTTTTTCAGAAAGTATTTGCGCAGCAATTTTTCAAACGCAATATTTGGGGAAAAAAACACTTTCTTGAAATTTAATGCACAAAAACATACTATTTTGCCCAAATTTCTGATGAAATATAAAAGTTGATCTCATGCCGAGTGCATAGACACCAAACATGACATAACATGCAAGTAAACACGTAAAAAACAAACAGCACGCAATAGCTGTAACAGATAGTTCAATAGTGTCTGAACAGCGCTTTCAGCAAATAAAGTCCACAAGCTGTTTAAAAAGTGGGTGAGGGATCCACGTGAGTCAGAGAGTAGGATGGAGTCCATAACAAAATATTGCCAGCCACCAGGTTCCTTATAACACCACCAGTGATCCGCTCCCTATGCAGCGCCCACTTACTGGACACCCACTTGGGTAGAGCCCTTCGGTATATGTATAAACCTGCACTGCTGACAGTCCTCCACTGCTCTGCTGCCACACATCCACTGATACAGTAATCTCGGATGTCCAAAAAAAGATAAACAGCTTCACATAGCGTAACTCCGTTACATAAAATTTATTAATAAAATCCGCCAAGTGAACACTTACACATTTAAAATTCAATCAATCGCATAGACAGAGACATAGCATTACATCACCGCTCCAAACAGGCTGTTCGATCTCTGAGTGGCGCCACTCAGTAGGAGAATGAGTCCCACCTCCATCAACGTATGCGTTCCAGAGCAGACTGACTGAGTGCGGAAGCATTTGGACGAGATCGGACAGCCTGTTTGGAGCGGTGATGTAATGCTATGTCTCTGTCTATGCGATTGATTGAATTTTAAATGTGTAGGTGTTCACTTGGCGGATTTTATTAATACATTTTATGTAACGGAGTTACGCTATGTGAAGCTGTTTATCTTTTTTCGGACATCCGACATTACTGTATCAGTGGATGTGTGGCAGCAGAGCAGTGGAGGACTGTCAGCAGTGCAGGTGTATACATATACCGAAGGGATCTACCCAAGTGGGTGTCCGGTAAGTGGGCACTGCATAGGGAGCGGATCATTGGTGGTGTTATAAGGAACCTGGTGTCTGGCAATATTTTGCTATGGACTTTCATCCTACTCTCTGACTCACGTGGATCCCTCACCCACTTTTTAAACAGCTTGTGGACTTTATTTGCTGAAAGCGCTGTGCAGACACTATTGAACTATCTGTTACAGCTATTGTGTGGCTGTTTGTTTTTTACGTGTTTACTTGCATGTTATGATTATTTTTAGCACGGCAGCATTCAAATATATTTTTATAAAATTGAATGGGTCTTTAGCGCTGATTAGTGTAACATTGTGGGCAGCATTTACTATTAGTACTACACTACAGTTGGAAAGACCAAACATGAGATGCTTTAAAAATGACGTACACCCGCAAAGCGGTGACAAACTATATATATTTTTAAACGCCTTAAAAAGCCTTTACAGGTTACCACTTCAGATCTGCAGAGAAGGTCTACTGCTAGAATTACTGCCCTCAATCTGATGTTCGCGTTGATACCTCCCATGCATGATGAAGTTGTTGTTTACATACGACACAAGACTGACGCTTGCGTCCATCTTTGCATGCGTGCACGGGGCGCAGGGGTGCATTTTTTTTTTTTAATTATTCATTTCGCTTTTTTATTTTATTTTTACACTGTCCCTTTCATCTTTTTTTTTTTATAATTTTTATTTTTATCATAGGGATTTTAAACACCCCTATGATAAAAATAGGTATTGTCGCATATTTTTTTAATTTGTGGTCTACTAAACTCTAGATCTTTCCTCAGCCCTTAAAGCATCTGACCACACCAAAATGGGTGTGATAAAATGCTTCCTCAATTTCCCAATTGCACTGTTTATATCTGGCGAAACCGAAGTCACAAAATGCTTGTAGCCTCCAGTTTTTGAGGCCATGGAGATGATTGGAGCCATTCTAGTCTTCAATCAGCTCTATGGTCAGCTGGCAGAACCACCACGTTCCCCGGTGGGACAGGATAGCCTGAGAAGACCAGCAACACACTAGTATGTCGCGGGTCCTTGTTGGGCATATATTGTAATGTTCTTTTTTTCATGAAAAAAAAGAATCAATCGGTGGGTATGCCCTCCATTAGAAAACCTCCCTTCATCCTCCCACTTCTAATGGTGGGCATAGCCACTTTTTAGAAAAATATACTGGAGCATAGGGGCAACCCGCCCCAATTTCCACCCACTGCCCCTATGCTCCGGTATATTTGCTTTTTTTTTAACTGTGGTGGTGAAATCACCGCCAACAGTGCTGGCTTCGCTGTTTTATGAATGGTGGGAGCAAACGCTTTTGCTATCACCATTAATAAATCAGTGCTGCAGCTGAATGGTGTACCTGAAAATAAATAAACAATTAATAAAACACAGTAACTTAAAAAACTACATATCTGCTAAGAAAAAAAAAAATTATAAAACACATTAACAATAAAACATTACAGGTAAGCAGTAACAAAAAAATTACATACCTGCAAAGAAAACATGATAAAAACAGTAACAAACAGGTATGCATAGAAAATATTAACAATAGAGAGAGAACAGAGAGAGATTAGAGAGAAAACAAGAGAGAGAGAGAAAAAAGAAATGTACAACTGTTTTTTTTTTAACTTTTTTAAATTTTTTTGTTGTTTTAAATTTTTTACATTTTTCTGGGGTTTTTTTTTGGTATGCCTTTTTTTTTTTTTGTAACTAAAAATCGGTTCCAAGTTTGGGTCTCCCAAAATGCACTGGCATCTTTGGAGACCCTATGTCATTGTGCCTATAGCTGTGTCTGCTGCACCCTACGCTAATAATTCACTAATGTGTGATAGCGTTCAAAACAGTCATTGATGCAGAGACCAGGCTGGTCAGGACAGGTGGAACAATAACTGTGAGTGTCAGGCCTGTATCCGCATCGTCTGCAGACACGACATCTCTTTTGGGGTGCTCTGTGGCCTGGGGTACCACGGAGGACACAAAGTGCCTCCCATGCAGCCGGCTAACTGCATTCACATTGTGAAGTGGGGGTGCAGCACCATCTGGATACAGAAGGGCTGTGACGATCTCTTCCATGAATTTGAGGAAGGATCCTGTCCATCCTGACGCTCTGTATAAGACATGAGCGTTCAGCAAAGCCAATTGAAAAAGGTATAGAGAAACTTTTTTGTACCAGCGTCTCGCTCTACGGGCAATTAGGTGCAGCGCCAGTAACTGATCATTGAGGTCCACCCCTCCCATATTTAGGTTATATTCGTGGACACAGAGGGGTTTCTCCACAAGACCAGTCGCTGTAGAAATTTGCACTGTCGTATCTGCATGAAGGGAGGTCAGAACGAATTCCGATTGTCCCTCCACTTCATCGCGAGCAAATTATTACACTTAGCGCAGGTTCTCTCCCCCCGACTAAGATGGGATTCTACAAGCCATTGAGCAAGCCCCAGCGATTAGGTCGCACGGTGCCACATGCGCCAATCTGATGATCAAACAAGTGACTAAAAAGGGGCATGCTCGTGTAATAATTGTCCACGTACAAGTGGTACCCCTTTCCAAATGAGGGTGACACCAAGCTCCACACAATCTTGCCAGCGCTCCCTATGTAGTCTGGGCATCCTTCCGGCTCTACGTGACTATCTTTGCCCTCATAAACCGTGAAACTATGTGTATAGCCTGTGGCCCTGTCACAGAGCTTATACAGTTTGACCCCGTATCTGGCAAGCTTGCTGGTGACGTACTGCTTGAAAGCAAGACGGCCAGAAAATTTAACCAGGGACTCGTCCACGCACACAACTTGGTTGGAAATAAAAAGTGCGGTGAACTTCTGGTTGAAGTGGTTTATGAGGGGACGAATTTTGTAGAGCCGGTCAAATTCAGGGTCACCCCATGGATGACTGAGTTCATTGTCACTGAAGTGCATGAACAGCAAAATCTGCTTGTATCGTGCCCTGAACATGCAAGCAGAGAACACGGGCATATGGTGAATTGGGTGCGTGGACCAATATGACCGCAATTCCGATTTTTTAGTTATGCCCATGAGGAACGAAAGGTCCAGAAAGGTCTTTAATTCTGGAACCGTGATTGGTTTCAAGTCTCTGGCAAGTATCAAATGGGGATTAATGGTGATGAATTAACCAGCATATAAATTGCTTTGGTCCACAATAGATCTATAGAGATCTTCCATGAAATACAGCGAATAAAAATCAATGGCCTAAAATCAACTGTATTCACTGTGATTCTGGGTTGGGCAGTGAATGGGGGAAGTACGGGCGCTGCATTAGTGGGGGGTTGCCAATCAGGGTTTGCAAGCGCGTCAGGAAGGGCACTATGGGTTCTGCGGGCCTTTGTTTGTCTTCTTCGTGGCTGCGGGGCATTACTCATGCTAGCCACACCAGCTTGTACTGCACTTATGGGACTCGCCACGTCACCACGTGATACTGCAGTGCTGGTTCGTCTACATCCAGGGGGTACTAGGCCGCTTGTGCTTGCCAGGTCACCAGAACGGGTAGCGGCGCTAGTACTGGCTCTCTGCTGCATACGAGAGCCCTGCGGTTCATGCACCTCAGCGACAGCAGAACGGGGTCTGGTACGCCTGGCTCTAGCAGGTACGACAACTCCGTAATCAGAGCTATCTGACAGGGTGCCGCTGCTGTCTACAGGTTCATATGCTGAGCCTGATTCTGACAGTGAGTCTTCCCCATCGCTCTCATCTGTCAAACTCAGTATATTGTAGGCCTCTTCGCTATTGTACGTGCAGCCAGATATTTTGGACTTTCTAAATTTGAAACGTACACTAGCGTGACTCACAAGCAAAAAAGCGTACCTGGTTGTCAGAGCCTGCTTCAAACACTACCAAAATCACTGTCAGAATTCGCAGGGATCGGGCGTGATCTTTGCGAAGGCTGCAGATGTGTGTGTTGTGTTTTGTAAGTGACAGCGATCTATTGATTCTGCAATTGGGTGGGCTGGGCTGGGCGGAGGGGCTAAACGCAGGTGCTAGCAGTTATCTGGGCTGATCCCGCTAACGCTGCGTTTTTTAGAACCCTAATCTTGTGGGGACGCTAATATACAGGGTGGGCCATTTATATGGATACACCTTAAAAAAATGGGAATGGTTGGTGATATTAACTTCGTGTTTGTGGCACATTAGTATATGTGAGGGGGGAAACTTTTCAAGATGGGTGGTGACCATGGCGGCCCATAATGTGGTGGTGCACAATCTTGCTGGAACTATGATGTCGGTGATAGGGAATCGCTGGCCATCAAGTCGGCTTTGGAGGAATGGCAGTACCTCCTGGAAGGAGCAGCTCATCCGGTATTGGTTTTTACTGACCATAAAAACCATAAAAAAACCATATGCTGTGAAGATACGAGATGTGCGGCACCTGAAACTACGGATACTGGAAGCCTGTGCTAGCATTTCTCCTGCGGTGTTGCTATCAGTGTGTGAAGAGTGGGAAAAGAGGGTTGCATTGACAATCCAACACAATGGGCAGCACATTGAACACATTTTATAAGTGGTCAGAAACTTGTAAATAACTCATGAAAGAATAAAGTTATGTTAAAACCAAGCACATCATTGTTTTTCTTGTGAAATTCCCAATAAGTCTGATGTGTCACATGACCCTCTTCCTATTGAAAAAATGGATTCAAAATGGCCAACTTCAAAATGGCCGCCATGGTCACTACCCATCTTGAAAAGTTTCCCCCCTCACATATACTAATGTGCCACAAACAGGAAGTTAATATCACCAACCATTCCCATTTTATTAAGGTGTATCCATATAAATGGCCCACCCTGTATATCTGATCAGATCGCAGATATTGATCTGATCAGATACTACAATAATATCTAACACCTACCTAATGTGCGTGCGTGTGTGTCAGAGTACCTCGCTATCTGGCCCTGCCTGGCGTTTACACTGACCCTAACGCACACTAAAACCTAACTGGGGTCACCGCCGGGCGATCGGGGGTTAAAACCTATAAAAGGTAAATAAAATAATATACGGCGGGTAATCTGATTGAAAAAAAAAACTAGCTAGCTAACGTCACCCGTGACACTTATACGGTGATCACAGGTGACAGGGGGCAATCAAGGGGTTAAAAACTTTATTGGGGGGGGGCAAGAGGGGGGTATTTTCACCTAACTAGGCCTTATACTATCTACCCTAACACTGATTAGTGTCACAAGGGTCACAAGTACAGCGATCGGTAAAAATCAGATTGCTGCACTATATGATACTGTGACAAGGGGTGACAGGGAGTGAAAGGGTTAACTGGGGGGCGATCATGGGGCGATCAAGGGGTTAAATGTGCCTGTGTGACCTGGAGTCAGTGTGGTGTTGGTGCAACTCTCGTTTTTGATGCTCATTCTTCCTCGCTGAAACCGAAAAGGGCTTCAGGGAGGAAGTGGAGCTTACTTCCTCTGCCTCTGTTTACATTACAGAGGCAGAGAAGCCCTATCATTGGCAGGACCGATCAGAAGGGCAAAAATCATTGGCCTGGCCCTGTAGATTGATTGGCCCTGTGTCGAATGGCGCTGTAACACCCGCGCCTGGAGCGCGCGCATGCGCCCTAGGCTCGTGATCGCGGCCGCCGTCATATGACAGCAATTTGCCTAGCAGAGCCATCTTGTCGCCGTCAACCTGCGGTTGACGGTCGGCAAGTGGTTAGGACAACTTATCTGAATATTCCTGTCTGTGGTCACAGCGTGTGTTACAGGTGATTATTCTAAAATCATAAGTGGTATTGCTAAAACCTTGAGTTCCTCTTGCTCTGTCTCAAAAGAAGAGGTGGTAGCAGTGAAAGGGTTAATCGCTTGAATTAGCCCCGTAACAATCACTCTCAGGTGGCTGCCACTTAGACGGTGGCCCCGGAAGCTGGGAAATCTTTGTGCTGGAAGCAGCTGAGAGTGGCAATGTTACGTAAGTGACAAGCGCGGTGTGAGATGGGGTGGTCCTCTGTCACCGGTTAGTGAGGAGGGCAGTGATCTGATACCCGTGTTCATCACATACCACTTCTTACAATCAGAGTCATTCAGAGAACACAAAAGGATTCTCTGAATGGCACTTTTGCCAAGCTGGCAATCTCCTGTGTTCAGGAAGCAGCAGGACATCTGCTCCACATAGGACCAAGAAGCTAGTGGAGATCACAGGATTAGTAGTGCCCGCTACAACGATTTCCAGCTTCCACAAGAATCCCACAGGCATGGCACATACAAGATTACATGTGTCACAGGGATGTGACAGTCAGGAGAGGGCACCTGCCATGTACATAAAAAAATAAAAAAACAGCCGAGCTTTCAGGGTCATGGGGGGGGGGATCATCTTTTTTTTCTAGAAAATTACCGAGAACCCCCAAACATTATAGATATACTTTTTTTTTTTTTTGCAGATACCCTAGGGAATAAAATGGTGGTCAACCTTTTATGCCACGCGGTATTTGTGTAGCCATGTGACCTGTGTGTATCTGGCTCTGATACTAGCCAGTGCCTCACCAGCCACTGACCTCACTGCATGTCCCTGATCGGTCGAAGCTGAACCAATGTAATGTAATGTAAATGTAAATTACTATACTTGAAATTCCGTTGTAAGCTTGTAAACAGTTTAAAATAGCCAGTGAGGTGCTGTCCCAGCAAGAAGGCCTTTCTCTGCTATTTTGTCAGGTTCTTCTCTGGGTCCAGCCCACTAATCCTGTGGTATATAAATATGTGACAGTGGTCTGGTACAAGAGGACCCCGAGAGAAATCCAGTCAAGGTGCTACAAGAAGACATCAGTAGAGAGCCAAGAGGTCCAGGGCCTGCAACAGACACCAGCTCTGGTAGAATGTCCCTGTTGCCCCTGTGTTACATGATCACTACCTTTGTATGTATGTCAGGTATGCCAGGGCAGCTCACAGCCTGTAATTAGAGTTAGGGAATTATGCCTTTGATTGTTGGACTCTGTAATTGCCTTTGCACTTTTCTACGTAACGTGTTTGAAACATTGTCCTTGTCTGGTCTACAGTTACTGAAAGGGGTGTAATACAAGTAACTTCCAACAGAAAAAAAAACCACAGCAAAAACTGCTAAATGGAAACTCCTGTGGGAGAAAAGCAGATGACCGTTATGCTGAAAAATAGCCTATGATGGAATAGCCTATGATGGTGCCAATGATATTAAAACCATAAAAAAGTTTACGAAAACAATAATCATCTTGAACAATGTAAATCAATGAATGCTGAACTCCTCTCTGGCAGATGGAAAATCCAAACAGCATTAGCAAAGCTGTGTGAGTACCTTATGCATGCAGTGGGCTGTGTCCCAGCCCTGCGGGACTGTGCTGCGGTGATCAGATCACACTCCTCGTGTCAATGAGCAGAGCCCGGTGGGAGGGATGGATGTCTGGCCAGATGAATGCAGCCAATTCTGTGGATGGGGGCCACCGAGTCCATGCAGCTGCACGGACATAGAGGGAGAGAAAAACCCGAACAGTAGCATGGATCAGCAACAAGGGCGTAACTACAGGGTTTGCAGGGGTTGCAATTGCAACCGGGCCCTGTGCTCCAGGGGGCCCGTGTGCCTCCCTTGTACACCTGAATAGGAGGGATGGCGTGGGCGGCATTTAGAGGAATAAATCTCCTCCATTTTCCTCCTAATGGAGGATATTGGTTCCTCTATATGCTGCTCCCCCCGCCCTTCCTATCCAGTTTACTTGTCTTCTGCTGTTCCCAGGGTCCCTGTGTGCTTCCCTGGTTCCCTCCACAGAGCTGCTGTCTTCCCCCCTCCTCCCTCCTGCCAGCTGCTGTAGAAGATGTGTCATGATGGAAAGATGAGAATGGGTTGGTAAATTTGTCATTTACCGGCTCCTTCCTTTTCTGAATGGACAGAGCCAGTGATTGGTACCAAATGGTTCACTCATAACTGAAGCATAGTAAACTGTTTTTACTATACTTCCATTTCTGAATGAATGGGAGGCTCGGTGCACAATTATTTGTTTATAAAGGGACCTGCAGCGGGAGTAAAGGGCCCCAGGTTCAGTGGGAAGAGGAAAGGGCCCTGGCCAGGAGTCAGGGGGGCCCTTCATCATTTCTTGCACCGGGTCCCTGAAGGTTCTAGTTACGCCTCTGATCAGCAGGAGAAGCACCCGAGCGTGACGCCATCCACTCAGGGAAATTCTGATCCAGGGCGAGGTGTGGAACGCAGGAGTACACTGGAACGCAAGCCAGGGGAGAGGTTGCAGAGATCGTAGTTGTCATCCTGACAATGCATTTTGGGCATGGTCCTTTTTCAAGTCACCCATGTGTCAAGTCAACTGCATACAGGAGTATCTCCTCTCCTCTGTAGAACTGCTCCCAGCTGCCTGCCTGCAGGAGCTACCAGCCCAACTGGCTGTTCTGAAGATCTCTCAGGGAAAGGATAGAAAGGGTTAAGCACAGCACTGTCCTGAAAGCTTGCAACATATGGCAATTTCTCCCCTTGTGAATACCCGGTGTGCTGGTATACTCACTCTGTCCTCTTTGCTCCCTGCTGCTCCTTAGGCAAGATTCCTTTCCAAACCCTAATGCTGTCAGGATCTTCCCAAGCCAGCCTGAGCCCAGCCTGAAGGCAGAGCCCCCCTCCCCCCCCAGGCTCAGGGGACCCTCCGAGGGGCCACTGACAGACTCCTCAGCACTCCATCTTCCACCCGACTTCCTTGCTTGCCAGGCTCTGTCATATTTTTTAAAATTCTTTTATTATGGCAAAGCTTCTCAGCTACAACATATCAAGTTATCACAGTACATCTTCCTGTTTAATTAAGAGTACAGTGAATCAATGCTAGTCTGACATGTAAATCGGACAGAAAAATAAAAAACGAGAACTATGTAAAGGGTTGCAGACCGTATGTATGCAGCTTTGCATGAACTGCATGACGTAAGACAGCAGACTCTGTCATATTTAAGGGCTGGTCCATCCCCCCTGCCAGGGCATTCTGCCTGGGGATTGGTTAGACTCCATTAAGTATGCAGATCAGGTCTTCCTGGCCTCCGCCCACTAACTTCTAGAAGTTTGTCCAAACTTCTACATCCAGGGGGAGTTACCAGAGACCTGCAGTGTAGAGCCATCCAGTCTGATCTGCCGTAATCCTGACCCAATTTCAATTTATCACGAGTCATAACATAAATTTGCCTAGAGGCAGCACTAAAGGGTGCTACATATGTATGAGCTCTAAATAACACTATTTTGCTATCTTGAGCCATGGCATCATACATAGTTATAGTATTGTTGTATTATTGGTTTACATTAATATGAAGTGAACTGCCAGTACTGTCTAGCATTGTACCATCCAAGTTGTTGAATGTAAAAGTGGTGAGGAGGTATATGTTTCTAATAAATCCTATTTGTTCTTCATGTTGAGTGAAGAGTTCACCGTATTCTGAAAATTATTCTGTTTTATGTTAAACATAAACATTCAAATTCTGCGGAACTATACTTTTGCACCACATCAAGACATCAAGAAGCTGTCTTCTTGTGCTGCAGACATTTCTGATGAAGCTGATGAAATTTCTGAAAGCTCAGGAATGGATGTACAGCTTTGATCAAGTTTAATCTGGAAATACTGTAGTTTTGTAGAATGATCCGATCCTGTAATAATAATGTAATTCAACAGAGCAAATGCTGAGTGAATACCCTGACATGTCTTATATGGATGGTCTAATAAAAAGAAACTTTTTTTGATTGGGAAACTATTAGTGTAAATAATGCCTTTGCTGGGTGTGATCCAGTAATGTGGTAGAAAGGTGCAGTAAAGCAGCCAGGTAGTCATGAGGGTGTGGAGAATCATTGCACAATAAACAATGAAAGGACCCTCAGGCACATGTTTAAATATTGGAAGCAAAAACCATAGTGTGAAGTTATGCAAGGTGCGATAGTGGACAGGCGATATTTGTCGCCTCACATGCCTTCACTTGGAGTGGACTGGTGAGAGTCCAACCCGGATTTTGCCAGCCACCGTGGCAGAGCTGGTTCCGGTCCGGAGTTTCTGGTCCACCCAAATCCCTTTCCAGCTCCTTGAAATAGCCAGGAAGAGATCTCAGTGGACTCAGTATGCTTGCACTGAGAGAGCTAAGACTTTGAGTTGTTGGTTGCTCTAAGGACTGAAAAAGGAAAAAGGTTTGCATTTGCTTGTAGGTGTCAGGGACAAGCCCGACATCGCATAGAGAGGTATCCTGTCTGTATTAATTTAGCGCCGAACGACAAGGTTTTGTTTTTGCTATTTTTCTTCGTTTTATGACCTGCAACCTTTACCAAAATAAAACTGGCAACCAGACATATTTTAAGAAAGTTTGACTACAAGCTGCCTTCTTCCCAGGAAAGTTGATCCACACAAGCTAATCTCCCACACATGGTGGAGTTCAGCGAGCAACTTTCCAAAATGGAGGAAATGTTGAAGGCCCTGCTGCAAGCCAATGCAGCTCAGCGGGAAACCAACCGCCAGGTTGCAGAGACCGCTGCAGCACAACAGGCAGTTCAGCGGGAAACCAACTGCCAGGCCGCAGAGGCCGCTGCAGCACAACAGGCAGCTCAGCAGGACACCAACCTCTGGGTCGCACAGGCCACTGCAGCTCAGCGGGAGGAAAGTCGCCAGGCTATCGCAGCACAGCAGGAGATGAACCGACAGTTTGCAGAGGTCCTGCTGGAGTTAAAGAATTAGCACGCACCTCCCGTGACATTGGAACCAAAGTTGGTACCCGCCTCTTACCACCTGCAGAAGATGACTTCTGCGGATGACGTGGAGACGTATCTCATGACTTTTGAAAGAGTTGCTCTTTGCAAAGCATGGCCAAAAGAACAGTAGGCGGGACTGTAAGTACCATTCTTGACTGGTGAACCCCAAAAAGCCTATTTTGATCTGGAACCAGATAAGGCCCAGGACTATGAGACTCTAAAGGCAGAGATACTTGCACGTCTAGGGGTCACCATGGCAGTCCGGGCCCATCAGGTGCATCAGTGGACCTACCGCACTGACAAGCCATCCCGCTCGCAGATGTTCGACCTGGTCCACCTCACCAGGAAGTGGCTACAGCCGGAGACTTTGCCAGGTCCACAGATTGTGGAGCGCGTGGTCATTGACCACTATCTACGTGCGCTCCCTGCTGCTTTAAGGAAATGGGTCAGTCATGTCAAAACCGCCAACCAACTTGTGGACCTTGTGGAGAGATATACAGTGGCTGAGGACTTGTTGAACCCATCTGCGCCACAATTTGGTGTGCCTAGGGGTGAAAGGGCCCCCAGTGGATCCAGTAAGACTGTCCCGACACACTTGAGCAGTAATAAAACTGCTGTGATGACTAACGAGACTATGGGCTCTAGACCTGGAGACTGGCCAAAGAAGCCAGGAAGGACCCTTGAGAGAACTGGGTATAGAGCAAATACAGTGCTACCGATGCCATGCATTGGGCCATATTGCTGCAAATTGTCCCCCGAATAATGAACCCATGCAATGCGATTACACTTATGTGAATAGACGCCTTTCTCTTTTTTCACCGGTCGCATATACAGCATCATGTTCAGGTCGCATGGAGAAGGTTACACCCTAGCACTGTCGGGGTCATTTGCATCCATGAGGACACTCGGGACTACCAGATGGTGGTGGTTGAGATTGACACCCCTTGGGGCCATGTGACACATTCAGTGGGGGTGGTACCTTCACTGCTTCATGAAGCACTAGTGGGGAGGGATTTTCCCCATTTTTTTTTTGGGAAGGCACAGAGAGTCTGGAGGAAGAAGCTCCCCCTGCTGAGGAAGCACAGGAACTCTCGCCAGACCCTTTTTGCCAAATGAAAGGGGAGACTGGTGGCAGGACTGAGGAAGGAGACTCTCTTCCTTTTCCTGTAATGGCTGGGGAGCCAGAGGAGCCGAACGATAGCTCCCAGCTGGTGGTTAATGACCCAGAAAATGTCTTTGACCCTGACCGTGAGAGTGAACTGAATGTAGTACCTGACTTAGAGGTCCGGAAAGAGGACTTCTGTACAGAGCAACTATGGGATGTCACTCTCCTTAGAGCCAGAGAAAACGTGAAGGTGATGGATGGGGAACCTGTGGACCCTAATTGGGGGGTGTCTTTTCCTTACATGGCTCTTAAAAATAATTTGTTGTATTAGGTGGTAAAACACGGGGAGGATGAAGTAGAACAGCTAGTGGTTCCTAAACCCTTTCACAGGATAGTGCTAGCTCTGGCCAATAGATATGTAATGGGGGGGCATCTGGGTATGGCGAAGACCAGGGAGAGAATAAACCAGAGATTCTTCTAGCCCGGGTTGCATGCAGATGTCAGAGAGTATTGTGAATCTTGCCCTGAGTGTCAACTCTCTGCGCCCTCGCCCCATTTTCGTAGTCCACTTGTTCCACTGCCCATAATTGAAGTGCCATTCGAAAGAATTGACATGGATGTCGTGGGACCCATAGTAAAGTCTGCCCTGGGAAACCAGCACATCCTCGTAATACTAGATTACACGACTCGCTATCCTGAAGCCAAACCCTTGAGGAACACCTCCGCTAAGACTATCGGCAAGTAGTTGGTACAGGTATTTAGTCACGTGGGGATCCCTAAAGAAGTCTTAACGGATCAGGGCACCCTGTTTATTTCCCGTGTAACCAAGGAATTTTGCAAGTTGTATAAAATCTCCCATCTCTGTACCTCGGTCTACCACCCCCAAAAGGATGGATTTGTGGAGAGGTTTAATAAAATACTCAAAAGCATGTTGAAAAAGGTAATGGAAAAAGATGAGAGAGATTGGAATATGTTGCTGTCGTATCTCATGTTTGCCATATGAGAGGATCTGCAGGCATCTACGGGGGACTCCCCATTTGAACTCTTGTATGGTAGACATCCCCGGGGATTGTTATATGTCACCAAAGAGACGTGGGATGGAGAGGTTACCCCTCATAGGAGCATCATCGAGCATATTTCCTTGATGCAGGATCGAATTGCAGCGGCCCTGCCCCCGGTACGTACATATGGAGCAAGCCCAGGAGGCTCAGATAAAGGTTTATAATCAGGGTGCTAAGACCCAAACTTTCAACCCGCGGGGATAGAGTACTGATGCTGGTCCCCACTGTTGAAAGTAAATTCCTCACAAAGTGGCAGGGTCCCTTTGAGATTAAGGAAAGACTAGGGGAAGTAAACTACAAAGTTTACAAGGAAGCCCGAACAAATCTATCATGTTAACTTCTTAAAACCATGGAAGGACAGAGAGGCTTTGTTGGCCGTACCACCTCCTCAAAATGATAGGGTACCAATGACACCGGACGTCCTCCTGACGGAATCCTTGTCAGTAGCCCAACAACAGGATGTTAAAGAGTTTGTGAACAAAAATAGAGACTTTTTCTCCCCTTAGCCTGGACTGACCACAGTGAGTCAACATGACATAATCATAGAGCCAGGTGTTCGTGTAAATGTGAAACCTTATAGAATACCTAAAGGCTAGGCGCTAGGCAGTAGCAGAGGAGATGCAGAACATGTTAGAGTTGGATGTGATAGAGGAGTCCCACAGTGACTGGTCGATTCCCATAGTGCTGGTCCCAAAGCCCGATGACACTATCCAGTTCTGTAACGACTTTAGAAGACTGAATAGCTTGTCCAAGTTTGATGCATACCCAATGCCTTGGGTTGACATTTGGGAGGGGCCCGGTACATAACAACCACGGAGAAAATGGCCTTTTCTACTCCCGAGGCCTCCTTCTAGTACAAACGAATGCTGTATGGTCTGCATGGCTCTCCTGTATCATTCCAGAGGATGATGGACCAGACGTTGAGGCCACATCGCCCCTATGCAACCACCTACTTGTATGACGTGTTCATCCACAGTCCTGATTGGGAATCCCATTTGCCCCGAGTGCACATGGTTGTGGATTCCCTCATGAAAGCAGGTCTCACAGCTAACCCCAAAAAGTGTGCCATCGGTCTCGAGGAAGCCACTCGCTAAATCCAGAAGTGTCCTCAACCCCCGAACTAAAATGCAGGTGCGTGTGTTCCTGGGGATCAGTTGCAAAGCCGCAGGGTCTTGAGCAGAGGGGGGGGGGGGGTATGTAACATTATGCGAGATGCAATAGTGGACGGGCGATATTTGCTGCCTCGCATGTGTTCACTTGGAGTGGACTGGTGAAAGTCTGACCCGGGTTTTGCCAGCCACTGTGGCAAAGCTGGTTCTGGCCTGGAGTTTCTGGTCCAAATCCCTCTCCAGCTCCTTGAAATAGCCAGGAAGAGATCTCAGTGGAGCTCACTCTGGGACTCAGTATGCTTACACTGAGAGAGCTAAGATCTTGAGTTGTTGGTTGCTCTAAGGATTGAAAAAGGAAAAAGGTTTGTGTTTATTTGTTTGAAAGTGTCAGGGACATCGTACAGAGAGGTATCCTGTTTATATAAATTTAGGGTCGGATGGCAAGGTTTTGTTTTTGCTATTTTTATTTGTTTTATGACCTGCAACCTTTACCAAAATAAAACTGGCAACCAGCCAGATTTTCAGAAAGTTTGCCTATAAGCTGCCTTCTTCCCAGGAAAGGTGATCCATGCGAGCTAATCTCCCACAATAGTTATTACTGGTCTATAGATGTACACTATATTACCAAAAGTATTGGGAAGCCTGCCTTTACGCACACATGAACTTCAATGGCATCCCAGTCTTAGACTGTAGGGTTCAATATAGAGTTGGCCCACCCTTTGCAGAGCGGAGACTACGAGCCAGGCCTTGTTGCTCACATCAATGCCTGACCTCACAAATGCACTTCTGGAAGCATGATCAAACATTCCCATAGACACACTCCTAAACCTTGTGGACAGCCTTCCCAGAAGAGTTGAAGCTGTTATAGCAGCAAAGGATGGGCCAACTCAATATTGAACGCTACTAAGACTGGGATGCCATTAATGATCATGTGCGTGTAAAGGCATGCATCCCAATACTTTTGATAATATAGTATATATGTAAGTCAAACAGCCATGTTAAAGCATCTCTGCTTGGCTGCTTTCATTTCTAGCTCCCCTAATGTGAAATCACACTATGGGGTTAATTTACTAAGGGCTAATATACTGTGCACTGCATGAGGTAAAGCTTCACTTTGTAAAGAATAGCCAATCACATGCCAGGAAAATAAAAAACAGTATTTTTGCTTGCACATGATTGGATGATAGAAATCAGCAGAACTTCCCTTCATTTCACAGCTTCCCCTCATATCTAGGGCAACTGCACTTGCAGTGCACAGTATATTTGCCTTTAGTAAATCAAGCCCCATGTGTTAGAGAACAGAAGCACCAAGCTATCACCTTGAAATCTTTTATGACACAACAGGCTGATCATAGCTATTTCACGGCTCCAAGCAGATATTAAAAAAAAATGTAATCAAGCTACAAATTAATGAAAAAAACATTAAGGCTGAATTACAGGAATCCAGCCATTGCCTAAAATCTGTTGGATTATTATGGGCTATATTATAAGTCTAATGAGGTGCATGCCATCTCATAGGCTTATCTCTTTAATCATCATTTGACAGTTTTACAGATCTTTAAAAATACAGCTATTTCTATGCTCCTAGCGCTCTAACAGTAGAGACGCTGCTCTTTTGTACTAGGCACCTCTGTCCGCCCCTTCCCTCTCTTGCTCATTCACAGATAACTTTCTACTAGTGTGAGTGTAGACAAATTTATGTTTTAGCTCATAGTTAACTTGTGAGTCTTATTTGGGCCATGAGTTTACTGCAGGTCAGGCTGGATGACTCATACAGGCAAGTCTCTGGTGTCTCCCCCTGGTTCTGTAAGTTTGAAGACATTTCTAGAAGCTGGAGGACAGAGGACAGGAGGGTTGATCTGCAAATCTAGGGGAACTTGGCCAATCCCAGGCAGTGGGCCTGGCATGGGGTGGCTAGGTCAGCACTTAAATATTGATGAGTCATGCCAGCAGGGAGTCGGGTAGAAGATGGAGTGCTGAGGAGACTGTCAGGGGCCCTTGAGGGGAGCACTGGGGGGGGGGGGGGACACTGCCTTGGGCTGGAGCTTGGACTGGCTTGGGAAGGGCACACTCAGGGACTTACAAGGGGAGAGACTGCCACATGTAGCGAGCCTTTCAGGAAAACAGGGTTGTGCTTAATCTTTCCTTTCTCTTGCACTGGGAGATCTTCGGTAGCAGCCGGGTGGGCTGGTGAAGAAGCAGCCAGGTGCTATCAGTAGAGCTGGGATCAGAGTCTATGGGGGAGCTGGAGGTACTCTGGTATGCAGCCTACAACACTGCGTGCTACTTTCTAAGGGATTGAGAGTTCCTAGTCCTTAAAGTGGTTGTAAACCTCAATTATGGAATCTGAGCAAACACACATATATGTAGTGTTTACTTATTTCTCTCCAATGCTACAAGTGTCCTTTCTCTCTGGTGCTTCTTTCCTCTGTTATTAGGATGAGTTACTTCTGAGAGGTTTCACTTCTGGTGAGATACAGTATCTCACAAACGTGAGTACACCCCTCACATTTTGGTAAATATTTTATTATATCTTTTCATGTGACAACACTGAAGAAATTACACTTTGCTACAATGTAAAGTAGTGAGTGTACAGCTTGTATAAATTTGCTGTCCCCTCAAAATAACTCAACACACAGCCATTCATATCTAAACCGCTGGCAACAAAAGTGAGTACACCCTTAAGCGAAAATGTCCAAATTGGGCCCAAAGTGTCAATATTTTGTGTGGCCACCATTATTTTCCAGCACCACCTTAACTCTCTTGGGCATGTAGTTCATCAGAGCTTCACAGGTTGCCACTGAAGTCCTTTTCCACTCCACCATGTTGACATCATGGAGCTGGTGGATGTTCGAGACCTTGCACTCCTCCACCTTCCATTTGAGGATGCCCCACAGATGCTCAGTAGGGTTTAGGTCTGTACACATGCTTGGCCAGTCCATCACCTTTACCCTCTGCTTCTTTAGCAAGGCAGTGGTCATCTTAGAGGTGTGTTTGTGTTCGTTATCATGTTGGAATACTGCCCTGAGGCCCAGTTTCCAAAGGGAGGGGTTTATGCTCTGTTTCAGTGTGTCACATTACATGTTGGCATTCATGGTTCCCTCAATGAACTGTAGCTCCCCAGTGCCGGCAGCACCATGACAGTCCCACAACCATGCTTGACTGTAGGCAAGGCACACTTGTCTTTGTACTCCTCACCTGGTTGCCGCCACACATGCTTGACACGATCTAAACCAAATACGTTAATCTTGGTCTCATCAGACCACAGGACTTGGTTCCAGTAATCCATGTCCTTAGTCTGCTTGTCTTCAGTAAACTGTTTGTGGGCTTTCTTGTGCATTGTTTTTAGAAGAGGCTTCCTTCTGGGATGACAGCCATGCAGACTAATTTGATGCAGTGTGCAACATATGGTGTGAGCACTGACAGGCTGACCCCCCACCCCTTCAACCTATGCAGAAATGCTGGCAGCACTCAAACATCTATTTCCCAAAGATAACCTCTGGATATCACGCTGAGCACGTGCACTCAACTTCTTTGGTCGACCATGGTGAGGCCTGTTCTGAGTGGGACCTGTCCTGTTAAACCGCTGTACGGTCTTGGCCACTGTGCTGCAGCTCAGTTTCAGGGTCTTGGCAATCTTCTTATAGCCTAGGCCATCTTTATGTAGAGCAACTATTCTTTTTTTCAGATACTCAGAGAGTTCTTTGCCATGGGATGACATGTTGAACTTCCAGTGACCAGTATGAGAGAGTGAGAGCAATAACACCAAATTTAACACACCTATTCCCCATTCAAACCTGAGACCTTGTAACACTAACGAGTCACATGACACCAGGGAGGGAAAATGGCTAACTGGGCGCAATTTGAACTTTTTCACTTAGGGGTGTACTCACTTTTGTTGCCAGCAGTTTAGACATTAATGGCTGTGTGTTGAGTTATTTTGAGGGGATAGCAAATTTACACTGTTATACAAGCTGTACACTCACTACTTTACATTGTTGCAAAGTATAATTTCTTCAGTGTTGTCACATGAAAAAATTTAATAAATATTTACAAAAATGTGAGGGGTGTACTCGCTTTTGTGAAATACTGTACATTTGTGTGTGGAGGGAGGAGGGGGACGGGAGCTCAGCAGACAGCTTATCTATTCATAACACAGTTCTTCTGCTGTGTGAAGGGTGTGTGTGCCTTTCCTCCAATCAGCTCTCACACATTGTAAATGCAGCATCTCCGCCCCCTCCTCTGTGCTCCTGACAGATGAAGAACGTTTTTAACACTCTTCTGTCCTTTTGAAGGGGTGTAGGGAAGAGAATACTGCAGATAAGCAAGTAAAACCTATGTAGGAGGATTTGTTTAAGGTGATTGTAAAGTCTCCTTTTTTTATTAAATAGCAAACATATTTTACTTACCTCCTCTGTGCAGTAGTTTTGCATAGGGCAGCCTGTATCCTCCTCTTCTCTGGTCCCTCTTCGCTGCTCCTGGCCCCTCCCTCCTGTCAAGTGCTCCCACAGAAAGCAGCTCTGTGTGTCCATTCAGACACAGAGTTTCCATTAAGCCCCGTCCCCTCTCTCTCCAGATTGGCTAACTGACCTTTATTGACAGCAGCGAGAGCCAATGGCGCCGCTGCAGCGTCTCAGCCAATCAGGAGGTACAGTTCCGAACGGCCATGGGACTCGTGGACATCGCTGGATAGAGATGGGGCTCAGGTAAGTATTAGGGGGGCTGCTACACACAGATGGCTTTTATCTTAATGCATAACTTCTTTAATCTCTGTGTATCATCTGAGGCGAGTCACTTTATTGAGTATATGTGAGGGTATACAACCACTTTAAGGGGCTTTTGCATCTTCAATAATCAGAGACTGTCAGTGTTCAAGAGGAAGACAGTTCTGGAGCGTGTACAAAGGGCAGAAGTTATCCCTGTTTCTGTAGCAATCAAGTTGGGCATTCCATAATTCCTATTCCCCATCCAAGTTATTACCGCTAATAAAACAACAAAAAGCTCAAACACTGTTCCTTGTGTCTGGAGAAAGTGGGGAAAATGCTTGTTGCCTGGCTGTGCAGGAGTTGAGAACCCAGTCATCTGCAACTCCTGCGGGGGGGGGGGGGGGGAGTGCTGCCTTTGTGAATGGGTTTACTCTCCTCTGATTTGGCAGAAGGAAGGGATAGCCAGGCACAGCAGCTGCACGTGACTCTATAGCTTTGGGAGTTGAGACCAGAAAATCCAATATCAGTGCTCCAGAAGTTTAGCAATAGCTATGCTCCTGAAGCTCATTAAAAAGAAAAATTACTGTATAAATGAAAGTGACATGCACCTCGTTGGATTTTTACCCTTAGTAATCCCAGACCATTTAAGAAAGTGGCTGAATTTCTTGAGCTCCTTTGGTGCTTTTACTGGGGAGTCCATAAAAAGGAATAGAAATGCAGAATGTATGCACTGACCTGACCAAGAGGAATTTTGACAAGTGATTGAGCAATCTTTTCTCACCAGCAATATCTTGCTGGATTTTGGATAGGTAAGTATAAGACTGGAAGGGGGAGGGGGGCTCTCATAAACAGTAAGTGCAGTTAAACAAAGGTGCAGTTATACTTGGGTGCAGTAACACAAAGGTGCCGTTATACTTAGGTGCAGTAACACAAAGGTGCAGTTATACTTAGGTGCAGTAACACAAATGTGCAGTTATACTTAGGTGCAGTAACACAAATGTGCAGTTATACTGTTACATTATACCAGCATAATTGCTGAATCTTTCCTGATATTACCCTGCTGTAATCCCTTGCAAATTTGCAAAGCATCTCACAGATTGGGAGAAGAAGGGGGTGTACTAAAAACCTATCAAGGCTATGTTGCTTTGCACAGAACACATGTAGACACAGTAATGGGGGAGATTGCAGGGCTGATGTTATTGGTGTTTTGCTGCTTCTTCATCTGTCCATTCATGGGTTGAGGAAGGTCCTGGACAAGGCTTTAAGAGAGTCCTGGGTGGCTAAGGCACTCGTGGACGCCACTGGAGAGAGAAGGGTCTCAGGTAAGTATTAGGGGTGCTAGGGAGGCTGCTACACACAGAAGGTTTCTATATTAATGCATAGAATGCCTAATGCACCTAAAGTACTTATAATGATTTCTTTGCACAATGCAAACTTTGTAAGAAGTTTACATTTGTGGCAACACTGACCTGCAAACAGACTCCTGCTTGCTAGAGCAGATGAGAGTTCGTGTACAATTCTTCAATCAAACTTTGACTTTCCAGTGGAAGTGCTGTCCAATCACTTCCACATACACTGCAAGGTGCTACCCATGACCTGTTCTTTATCAGCTTACATTACGTGCAGAGGTAATATTAGGGGTCTAATAGACCCCTTATAGCTCCTTAAAGGGAGCCTTTCACCTGCACTATACTAACAGATAGGGACCTTGTCAGTCCCCTATATGATTGCAATAAAGTTAAGAAAATTTAGAATTAGTCCCGGTTTAAATTGATGTCACTCGCCGGTGGTTCACAATGACATTGTGGAACCGCTGCAGGTGTCAATGTAAAGTTAGTGATGCCCCCAGATTGGTTTGCAGATTGCAGTGTGAGCTGTCAAATGGCGCAGGAATTGGATCGCATAGGTGTGAACACCCATGCAATCTCATTCCAGTGCAGACAAAAAAAAAGGGTCCTGCACCATTTTGGTGCGAATGCAATGCGATTTCAGCCATACAGTTTGTATGGCTGAATTTGCATCACACAGACATTGCATGTGATCTGCACAGCAATGCGGTGAGAATCACATGCTATGCCTATCATTGCACAAGTGTGAACCCAGTCTTAGAGTTAATACAAATCAATATGAAAAATCCCCCAAATTTTCAAAACCCCCTCTCCCCCTCTCCCCACATACATGCACATACAAATATAAATGCACGCATTATGGCATCCATGTACAAAAACGATTGTGCCACTCATATTAAGTAACACTAAATTGATAAGCTGTAAAAGATTTTAAAGCGTCATCTATTGACAATTTTGAGTACTTTAGTTTGTCACTAGAGTTGAGCGAACACCTGGATGTTCGGTGGGTTCGGCCGAACTTCGGGAAAAAGTCTGGGTTCGGTACCGAACTTGACCCGAACTTTACCCCGAACCCTGAACCCCATTGAAGTCAATGGGGACCCGAACTTTTCGGCACAAAAATGACTGTAAAAAAGTCCTGGAAAGTGCTAGAGGGCTGCAAAATGATTTTAGAACAATAATCTGTCCCTTACAGCAACAGCAGGAACCTGACCCTATAGAACTAGAAGATGATTTTAGAACAATAATCTGTCCCTCTAAGCAGTAGTCTCTACCTACTCCAGTCAGATCGTTCTGTAATGCAGGATGAGATCTGCAATCTGTCCCTAAAAGCAGTAGTAGTAGTAATCTCTACCTATCTATCTATCTGCAATCTGTCCCTCACAGCACCGGCAGCATTCTCTCCCTACACTACCCAGAGAGCATGTGACATGCAGCACTAAGTGACTCCAGCTTATAAAGAGGCTAGGTCACATGATGCACTGGCCAATCACAGCCATGTCATTAGTAGGCATGGCTGTGATGGCTTCTAAGTAGAGTTGAGCGAACACCTGGAAGTTCGGGTTCTGCTGGTCCGTCCGAACTTCGTGACAAAGTCCGGGTCCGGGTCCGGTGGTCGTCTTGGGCTTGAAGGTCCACAAGCGAGTTGAGATGAATCTTCGGTAGTGTCGGTACGGATGATTACTGTACCGACACTAACCGGTCACGTAGTACACTGGATCGGAGAAATATTCGACCTCAGTGAATCACGACGTACAGTGTACGAGAGACCCATCAC
>BLSH010316260.1:1932235-1946772 GCA_018402905.1 Glandirana rugosa | reverse complement strand
ATCTCTAATTTCTGCTATCTGTCCTCAGAGCAACAGCACAGACAGCAGTAGTAAAGTAATCTATCTCAGGATGCAGGATCAGGTCTTAAAATGGCTAAAATCTGTCCCTCACGCCGTCAGCTTCCTTTCCCTATACTAACCCAAGGAGCATGTGACTGCAGCACTGTGACTCCAGCTTATAAAGAGGCTGGGTCACATGATGCACCGGCCAATCACAGCCATGCCATTAGTAGGCATGGCTGTGATGGCTTCTAAGGGCAAACCAGTGAAACGCTTGTTGATTGGCTGCCCTGCAGCTTCTCAACACGTGGAGTAAAATAGCAGAACCCCGGACCGAACCCGAACGATTTTTGAAATGTCCGGGTCCGGGTCCGTGCCACGGACACCCTAAAGTTCGGTACGGACCCGAACGTTACAGTCCGGGTTCGCTCAACACTACTTCTAAGGGCAAACCAGTGAAAAGCTTGTTGATTGGCTGCCCTGCAGCTATTCAACATGTGTGCTCAAATACCCAAACCCAGAACTCGAACCCAAACTTTTTTTCAAATGTCCGGGATCGGGTCCGGATCACGGACACCCCAAAGTTTGGTACGGACCCAAACTTTACAGTTCGGGTTCGCTCAACTCTATTTGTCACCAATTCACAGGCTCAATTTTAAAGCTTTTTTAAATGTTTGGTATCTATATACTTGCCGCAACCTTTGTGTTTGTGTGCACTAAAATTAACTGTAACATATTTTTCACTGAAAACATCGGTTTCATAAACAGTTGCAAGAATGTCATGTAACAACAAAAATTGCAACTGCCTCCATTTTATTCTCCAGGGTGTCTCAAGCTTTTAGAAAATATTTACTAAGGAAGTCCTAGTGTAGTCTAGTGTAGTGTATGATACCTTCTAGAATTCTGTCATGCCCCAGCATGGATCATGATGCGAGCAAACATTTGTTTGCATTCAGCTCCTGGCTGATGAATCTCCCGGCTGGCAGTTAAGTGATCGGTTGCCCGGAAGCTGGCAGCCAACAGTGTCCTAACGACCAAGAACCCTGTGCAGGAAGATGCCACATTTATTACAACCTCCCAACACAAAATGCCCCACTCTGAGCGCTAGTGTTTCTCTGTGCGCCAACTCTGAGTTGGTCTTACATACCGCCAGTTTACCTATCTGCTAATTGGCAGTATTCCTTTTTCAACCTGTCGCAACCACAGCGACAGATTGTTAAAGTGATGGAAATAAGAACTACCTGAATTTGGCATGGATGTCAGGACTTTTATTGAAATCGTCACAGGGCTTCTCTGAGTTAGACTTACAGTCAGGTCTATAAATATTGGGACATCGACACAATTCTAATCTTTTTTGGCTCTATACACCACCACAATGGATTTGAAATGAAACGAACAAGATGTGCTTTAACTGCAGACTTTCAGCTTTAATTTGAGGGTATTTACATCCAAATCAGGTGAACGGTGTAGGAATTACAACAGTTTGTATATGTGCCTCCCACTTTTTAAGGGACCAAAAGTAATGGGACAGATTAACAATCATAAATCAAACTTTCACTTTTTAATACTTGGCTGCAAATCCTTTGCAGTCAATTACAGACTGAAGTCTGGAACGCATAGACATCACCAGATGCTGGGTTTCATCCATAGTGATGCTCTGCCAGGCCTCTACTGCAACTGTCTTCAGTTCCTTCTTGTTTTGGGGCATTATCCCTTCAGTTTTGTCTTCAGAAAGTAAAATGCATGCTCAATGAGATTCAGGTCAGGTGATTGACTTGGCCATTGCATAACATTCCACTTCTTTCCCTTAAAAAACTCTTTGGTTGTTTTCGCAGTATGCTTCGGGTCATTGTCCATCTGCACTGTGAAGCGCCGTCCAATGAGTTCTGAAGCATTTGGCTGAATATGAGCAGATAATATTGCCCGAAACACTTCAGAATTCATCCTGCTGCTTTTGTCAGCAGTCATATCATCAATAAATACAAGAGAACCAGTTCCATTGGCAGCCATACATGCCCACGCCATGACACTACCACCACCATGCTTCACTGATGAGGTAATATGCTTTGGATCATGAGCAGTTCCTTTCCTTCTTCATACTCTTCTCTTCCCATCACTCTGGTACACGTTGATCTTGGTCTCATCTGTCCATAGGGTGTTGTTCCAGAACTGTGAAGGCTTTTTTAGATGTTGTTTAATCTGGCCTTCCTGTTTTTGAGGCTTACCAATGGTTTATATCTTGTTGTGAACCCTCTGTATTCACTCTGGTGAAGTCTTCTCTTGATTGTTGACTTTGACACACATACACCTACCTCCTGGAGAGTGTTCTTGATCTGGCCAACTTTTGTGAAAGTTGTTTTCTTCACCAGGGAAAGAATTCTTCGGTCATCCACCACAGTTGTTTTCCATGGTCTTCCGGGACTTTTGGTGCTGAGCTCACCGATGCGTTCTTTCTTTTTAAGGCTGTTCCAAACAGTTGAATTGGCCACACCTAATGTTTTTGCTATCTCTCTGATGGGTTTGTTTTGTTTTTTCAGCCTAATGATGGCTTGCTTCACTGATAGTGACAGCTCTTTGGATCTCATATTGAGAGTTGACAGCAGCAGATTCCAAACGCAAATAGCACACTTGAAATTAACTCTGGACCTTTTTATCTGCTCCTTGTAAATTGGATAATGAGGGAATAACACACACCTGGCCATGGAACAGCTAAACAGCCAATTGTCCCATTACTTTTGGTCCCTTAAAAAGTCGGCGGCACATATACAAACTGTTGTAATTCCTACACCGTTCACCTGATTTGGATGTAAATACCCTCAAATTAAAGTCTACAGTTAAAGCACATCTTGTTCTTTTCATTTCAAATCCATTGTGGTGGTGCATAGAGCCAAAAAGATTAGAATTGTGTCGATGTCCCAATATTTATAGACCTGACTGTATGTCATTTAAGGGGCCAAGGGGCCAGAATAGTACCATAATCTTTTTACTGAATTTCCCCAAAAAATATTTGGGGGTTTTATCTAATATTCAGACATAAAATGTGCATTTTAACACATTAAAAAAAAAACAGCTCTGGCAGTGAAAGGGTTAAAATTCAGCATTAATTAGAAGAAGATACTGACTCCCTGCCTAGCACTTTTTTATCCAAACTTTGCTACTATGTGGCCATATTAGGTTATTTACAGCACAAGCATCCCAGCCCATTTGTTACATTTGGTTGTAGGGCAGGGAATTCCCCAACTGCAGCTGATTGGGTCAGTGGCTTGCTATCATGTGACAGCTTCCTGCGGGTTCAGGCCAAAGTTGGTTTGGCCCAAACCTTAGCTCATAACTATTCCTGATGCAAATATTTTACCAATATACTAATAACACTGCCTGAAGAAGGGGTGCGGCTATCAGGCCATTTTAGCCGCAACGCCCACGAAACGCGTCGCATACTCTGGACGTCATCCTCCTGCGCTGGCTCCCCACTGCTAACAAAGCCTCACTCTGAGTCTACAGTTCCGGCCAGCTTCTGTCATCACTCGGAGCCTGATGCGGTCTTCACTGCCCAGCTGCTCACCATCCAGGACAGAGCGAGGAATCCACCCACACTGGAGTTTTTCTACTTGTGCCTGTTTTCTCCATTCATCCTGTAAGTGTTTTATCGGCATTTGCCAATAAAGAGTGCTTTTAATATTACACTTAGAGGCGCCTCTCCCCTGTTTTCTTACAGCATTGGAGCTTGTTTAGGCTCCCCCTGGTGGCTGCCCTAAGTGATTGTAGACTTATGGACTTTTCTGTCATTAGTCTAATTTTTTGGTCTAATTTTTATGGTGCAATAGTTCTTCCCAGGGTTATTATATGTACCCACCACATGTATTTGTACATTTACATTATTAACATTACCATTTAATTTTTTATTTTGCATAATTAGGGCCATTGGAACTAATGGGCTGTGCACACATACTTGTTGCAAATATTTTACTGATTGGCTGCAGTAAGTCTGAATAATGAGAGTTTAGCATAAAATGGATGGAAGTGTTGACATTGCTGCCTGGTTTATAAGCATATGATGTAGTCAACACACTGCCAAAAGCCCAATCAGAATCTTGAGGAACTCCTCTGATAACTGTTTACTGTATTAATAATTGGTATGAAACAAAGAGAGTAGTTGTGACTTCTGTGCAAGCGGTTGGTCATTGTGAGCCTAAATAAGATTTGATTGCAGCTTCAGCAATAAGGCCCACATACGGTAATTGTTTTCCATCTGTAACATTGCTGGATGCAGTAACAGCATGAATTATACATTATTCCAAACGGATATTATATTTTGTACTTTTCTATCTGACCTATACACATACTGTATATGAAGATATCTTCTGGAATACAGATATACTTGTGACTTAGAGTGAATGAATACTGCATTTTATGCATCTAAACACTGCACTCCTAGACTCAAATATGTGGATGTACTAAAAGGTTGCAACCACATTAACTGCTGAATTCAACAAGCAATATGTTATTTTAAACACAGGTAGCTGGGCGTTTGCAGAAGTGTACAGGAAATTGCAACACATATTATGTTATTTGCAGTTAATTATTCAATATTTCAGCAAATAATAATGATAAAGTGATTTTAAAAAATATGACCAGTTTTCAGGATTCGGGAATATTTGACTTATTGGGGTTGAATTACTAAAACTGGAGAGTGTGAAATCTGGTGCAGCTCTACATAAAAAAGCAATCGGCTTCCAATTTTTTTTGTCAAAGCTTAATTGAACAAGCTGAAGTTACAAGTTGATTGGCTACCATGCACAGCTGCACCAATTTTGCACATTCCAGTTTTAGTAAATCAACTAAATTTTTTAAAAAATGGCATGGGATCCCCTCAAGATCCATAACGACCGAGTCCCCCCAAAGCACCTTGCCACCATGTTGATGAGGACAAGGGCCTTTTCCCCACAACCCTGGCTGGTGGTTGTGGTAGTCTCTGGGCAGGGGGCTTATCGGAATCTGGAAGCTCCCTTTAACAAGGGGGACCCAGATCCCAGCCCCCTCCCCAATGTGAATGAGTATGGGGTACATAGTACCCCTACTCATTCACCAAAAAGTGGTAAAAAAGAGTAAGACTTGTTTTTGACAAGTCCTTTATTAAAAAATGACCAAAAAATTTCTCCTGGTGTAGATCCAACATCAATCATGATGAATGCTGGCTGCCAATCCGAAAAAGAGAAAAAAAAGGTCCACTCCAACCGAATGACAGCTCTGCCACCTCTCACCGCTAGGGGAGGGGCCAGACATTGATGTCACTGGTACGGCTTTTGATGTCATCAACCCACCATGCCCCAGTCGATGATGTCACAAGGGGCGTTGTCACCCAGGTGGCGACTGCCGGTGTTCTGTTGATTACTGCAGATCGTTGGATAATACCTCAGATGATCGGAGCATGCAGAGTAGTGACGTCACTCCAGCTGATCTGCCGATCAGCTGGCATAACATCAACACTGCGCATTTTCCGATGATGAGCAGTAATCGTCAGAACACCAGACACCGAGGATTAGAGCTTGACCCAAAAGCTGTATACTGGTAACTGGGGACAACACTTCCCTGTTGTCTGCATTTGCACGCATCCACCCACCCAATAAAAGCTCTTCACCCAATCATCAATAGGAATGCATGCCCAGCCGCTCCCCTCTGTGGACGACAGAAAGTGGCGAGCTGTGATTGGCTGCCTTTTTGGCACAGCTATGCCTGTTGGATTATACCAGTGTTCTGTCGATTACCTCCACGTTTTGCTGATCGTCATATAATGCCTCAGACGATCTGCGCATGTGCAGTATTGACGTAATGCCAGCTAATCGGCAGATCAGCTGGAGTGACATCACTACTGTGCATGCGCATTTATTACCTTTTGCGACTTGACTTTAACGCCTGTTTTATGTGGTATTTACCAAGTGTTTTTGTTTTTTGCAGTAAATACCGAATAAAGCAATAGTGAATTGACATTTTCAGGATCCCATGTGGTATTTGGGAAAACACCTAAATACAGCATGCGATCAGCTTTTGTGAATGGAGCCCATTGCCTTTTATTTTTCTTTACCTCTACTGAGCTACTGATGTTATGCTGCACCATTATCATCAGGCCAACAGGGAGAGAGCTAAAGCCAAGCAAGCCAATAGACATCTATTCATAACGCTAAGAATCCTAGAAGTTGTAGTTTGAGGCAGCAGCCATATAATGGGAAGAATAGACTCTTTACAATACCGATCCCAATAGGCACTGTGCAGTAGGAGTGGAGAGGTGATTTTTAATGAATTGCCTGGGAAAGTTCTTTCTCTTGGGACAGCGGGAGTGAGAAAAAGAACACCTCTATCTGGATAGAGATCTGAGCTTGAGACTGGGAGTAAAGACACCTGAGGGCAACACAGCACCGCACACATCACAACACCTGCAACACTCTACAGGGACACTGAAGCGTCCACTTGTCCTCTGCTTCACACCACTGATCACCAGAGGCTTTCAGAGAGAGACAAAGGGCCCCCCCTTCTACAGAAAGAGGTCACCCCAGCGTCCCGGGGACTGTTGAGAGGGCTATGCACCCACTGCTGATTCTGCTAGCAAGAACTGAGCTACTGAGAGCAGGACACCAAGTGTACCGAATCCATACCGCACTCATACTGTACATGTACAGCACTTATTCCAAACCTAGACTGCGACTATACCAACCCTATACCGCATTACACAGAACGTTTGCTGCATCTGAACCACATCTACCTTTCACCTGTGCCGAGACGCTCCTAAAGGACTCCAACGATAGCTGGCAGAAGAACATCTCAAAGGATTGCCCCTCCCATAAGTCCACCAATACTCTTAAAGGGCCCCTATAATACCCAGCAATAGAACATCTCAAAGGACTGCCCCTCCCATAATAATTATTCTGTAAGCCCCCTTGTTCCCCTGTCTTCTTTGCTACCATCCTCCTTTTCTTTTGTACACTACATGAGCCAATCAAGGATGAATACTGCTGTGTGAGATGTGAGCGAGTTGCTTCTCTAAAAGCCCAGATCCTGGTTCTGGAGAATCAGGTGGCACAAATGAGAAGCATCAGCAACCTGGAAAGGAGCTTGGACATTACCCAGCAGGTGCTGGCGTGGGCCAGTCTAGAGGAGGTTGGAGGCACAGGACCCAGAGGTAGGTAGCTGGTTGACAGATAGAAGAAGGGGTAGAGGGAAGAGTGCTAGGGAGGCCAGTCCTGAGTTGGTACACCCCAACAAATATGCCAAGTTGCATGATGCTGGGGATATAAGCTCAGGGGTGACAATGCTGGAGCAGGCACCCTCCCCTAGCTGCCAGGGTAGTGACGGCTCCAGTAAGGAGGGGGCAGAGATACAGGAAAGGCTAGACAAGTGCTGGTAGTGGGGGACTCAATTATTAGGAGGACAGAGAGGGCAATCTGTCAGAAAGACCGTGGTCGCAGAATGGTATGTTGTCTACCGGGGGCTCAGGTTTGGCACATTGAGGATCGGATGGGCAGATTATTGGGCGGAGCTGGGGAGGACCCAGCAGTCATGGTACACGTTGGTACCAATGACAAAGTGAGAGGAAGGTGGAGAGCCCTAAAAAATGATTTCAGTGACTTAGGGAATAGGTTGAGGAAAAGGACCTCCAAGGTAGTTTTCTCTGAAATACTACCTATACCTCGAGCCACACCAGAAAGACAGCAGGGGCTTAGGGAACTGAACAAGTGGCTGGGGAACTGGTGTAGGAAAGAGGGATTCAGATTCCTGGAGAACTCGGCTGACTTCTCAGTCAGTTACCGGCTCTTTAGTAAGGACGGACTGCACCTAATGGGAATGAAGCAGATACATTGGGAAGAAAGATGGCCACAAAGTTGAAGGGGCTTTTAAACTAGGTATTGGGGGGGGGGGTCAGAGAAAGCAATAGCCGGCAGTGAGCAAAGGACAGGGGGTAATAGTGGAGTCAGCAGTGGTAATACAGTCTTAACATCTAATCCTGTGGTGAATGAGAGTCAAAAACAAAGCCAGAGGAAAAATAAGGAGGACATAATATACACTCATACAACACTGAAAGACCTCTACACAAATGCTAGGAGCATAGCTAACAAAATAGAGGAACTGGAGCTGCTATTACACAAGGAGGACTTAGACTTTGTGGGAATAGCTGAAACTTGGTTTGACAGCTCACACAATTAACTGGCCAATATACAGAGGTGTTCCTTATATCAAAAGGACAGGGAAGGTAGAAGAGGGGGAGGGGTGTGTCTATATGTCAAAAATTATGCAAGGGTGGTAGAGAGGAGCGACATTATGAATGGGACGAGGGGGGAGGTGGTATCAGTGTGGGTAGATCTTAAAAGAGAAGTAAGTGGAAAATTAATAGTGGGGGTATATTATAGGCCACCCAACCTGAAGGAGGAAGAGTTGGACCTACTATCACAGTTGGAAATGGCAGCAAAACAGGGAAGTGTAATCATAATGGGGGACTTCAATTATTCTTATATTATTGACTAAGCAGAGGGGACAGCTCACTTATTAAAGGCCCATCATTTCATGAATGTCTTAAAGGACAACTTCATGTCCCAATTAGTGAATTCCCCAACTAGAAAGAATGCCCTGTTAGATCTATTAATTACGAACGATCCAAATCTTTATTTGCTTCCATTGACTACAAAAAACGCCGGATGCCGATAAACGGCCGTTTACCGGCGTTTATGAGCATTTATCGGCTTCCAGCATTTTTTGTGGTCAGAAGAATGACTTTTGAATGCCAATTCAGGGTGTTAAGATAACAGCCCATAAAAAACGCTGCAGACTCTTGAAGTGCAGTGGAATTGCTCATTCCGGTCACAGTGTTGAGGCATTTAAAACAGCAAGTATAGCTGGCTCTCCCTGGGTGCTGGTAGCGGTGGGTGCAATCCTCCCGGGTCTCCCTGGCTGATTGGTGGGGTAGAAGTGGTGGTCACACAGTGGGGGTGCTGGAAGGCTGGGATGTCAGAGGCCGGCAAGGCTATGGCAGGTGTACCTGCGGATCAACAATCCACCCGGGAACCTTGGTGTCCTTGGAACAGCTGAGGACGGTATTTGGGGAGTTCTTTCCCCGGGCGGGGTACCCGGTTCCGGGGGGCCCCAAAAAGCCCACCCCCCCAATCCTCAGGGGAGGATTCGGATCCAGAAAGCACCTCAGTGGTCAAACCTGTGGACCTATCAGAGGGTGAACTGCCCTCAGAAGGCGAAGGTGATCAGGAGGCTCCTTTTTCGCGTGATAAAGCACTCTGATCACTGATATCCGCGACTCCATGCGGCTTGACCAAGCAGGGGAGTCGCATGAGTCCACATATATTTGTGGACCACTTAAACCCCCTAGGTCCCCTAGGGCTTACCCTTATGATCAGGTGTTTGAACAGCGGGTGTTCAAGGAATGGCTGCGGCCACCAATTTCCTTTGCTTTTCCTAAAAGCTTTGCTGTTCGCTACCCCTTTGAGGATAGCTTTACTAAGAGATGGGCTTTCCCAACGGTGGACCCCCCAGTGGCCCGTCTGAATAAGGCAACGACCATTTGATTGGAGGAGTCTCCGTCTTTTAAGGAGGAGGCCGATCGCCACACAGAGGCAGTGTCTTAGGCACTGTTCTTGTTGGCTGGGTCTAGCGGCTGCGATGGCGGCACAATCTCTTCACGAGCACACTGCCACACTGCACACTGGTTTAACTTGTGAGTGTGCACAGGCTGAGGTGCAGCGGGCACAACATTTGGAAGAGGGTCTCCGCTACATATGCCATGCTGCTTTGGACCTTCTTCCCATATTGTCAAAAATGTCTGGTTTTGCAATTGTTATCAGGCGGGTGCTGTGGCTCCGCTCTTGGTCGGGCGACCAGGCTTCAATGAAAGCTCTTGCAGATCTTCCCTTTCAGGGAGGGCGTCTGTTTGGTCCACAGTTGGATGAAATCATTAAGGATTTCACGGGAGGGAAGAGTACTTTCCTTCCAGAGCCAAAGCAGCGGGATTTTTGCCGTAGGCAGGGCCCTGTTTCTTCGGGTCAGAAGAAGTTTTTTCGGGCACCCGGCTCAGCGGGTAAGGGTTTCAAGTCCGGTAAGGCTTCCGCTGGGCCCAGTAAAAGGCCCTGGCAGCATAAGTCCGAAAAAGCGAAGGATAAATCAACCTCCGCATGATGGGTTGCCCCCGTCAGACTCACGGGTGGGGGGCCCTTTGCTGGGGTTCGCAGACAGATGGACTGCCAGCATCACCGATCGGTGGGTACTGGAGGTGGTGTCCTCCAGGTACAGGATAGAATTCATCTCTCTGCCCCCAGAAAGGCTCTTCCCTTCAAACTTGAGACTTCCTCAGGGGCGTCGGGAGGTGCTTCTAGGCGCCGCTCGGGTGCTTGCTGAACAGGGGGTGATTCCATGGTGGAAAGATTTCACGGGTTTTACTCAAACCTCTTTGTGGTGCCCAAAAAGGGCAGTGTCAGGCCAGTTCTGGACCTGAAGGCATTAAACCGTTTCGTAAAGACAAAGAGATTCAGGATGGAGTCCATCCGCTCGGTCGTGGCCGCCCTGCACCAAGGGGAATTCATGGCGTCCCTGGATATCAGGGACGCGTATCTCCATGTTCCAGTTTGTCACAGTCACCAGTGTTTTCTACGCTTCACAGTGGGGGACCTGCATTACCAGTTTGTGGCACTTCCCTTCGGGTTGGCTTCATCTCCCCGAGTGTTCACCAAGGTGGTGGCCCCGATGCTGGCGCTGCTGAGACAGAGAGGTATCGCGGTAGTAGCATACCTCTACGATTTACTCCTGAGAGCAGAGTCTGCTGCGGCTCTGGAGGAGAACGTGACAATCACGGTGTCCACGTTAGAGGAGTTTGGTTGGCTAATCAACCTGCAGAAATCAGCGTTGACTCCATCCTGCCGGCTGGAATACCTGGGCAAGGGTGTTTTTACCACCAAACAAGCTCCTGACACTTCAGGCAGCAGTGCGAACCCTGTTATCACGCCAGTGGTCCTCCTTACGGTTCTGATGCGAGTGTTGGGGCTCATGGTGTCGGCTTTCGAAGCGATACCTTACACCCAGAGTCACACTCGGCTCCTGCAGAAGGCGATTTTGTCGCAATGGGACAAATCTCCCCTATCCCTAGACAGACTGATCAGGTTGGATCATCAGTCCAGAGGATCCTTGATTTGGTGGATTCGGGCTCCGGCCCTAAAGGTGGGAAAATGTTTTCTCCCCCTCAATTGGTCGATAGTAACGACGGATGCCAGCCTATCGGGCTGGGGAGGGGTCCTGGGTCAGTTTTCTGCCCAGGGTCATTGGTCAGTGCAGGAAGCTTGCCTTCCAATAAATGTAATGGAGCTGAGAGCGATCAGACTTTGTCTGTCCCGTTGGTCGGAAAGGCTGTGAGGCCTCCCTGTCATGATTCAGTCAGACAATGCCATGGCGGTGGCATATTTGAACCATCAGGACGGAACAAGAAGCTCGGCAGCAGCCGTGGAGGCGGCTCTGATCCTTCAGTGGGCAGAACTTCACATGCCAGCTCTCTCTGCAATCTACATCCCAGGCGTGGAAAACTGGCAGGCGGACTTTCTCAGCCGCCGGACTCTGGATCAGGGGGAATGGTCCCTACATCCAGAAGTGTTCCGCGAGATTTGCCTCAAGTGGGGCATGCCAGAGGTAGACTTCATGGCCTCCAGGTTCAATCACAAGGTACAGACCTTTGTGTGCAGAACAAGAGATCCGTTGGCGGTCGCCTCGGACGCGCTGGTAGCACCCTGGGGTCGGTATCAGCTACTGTACGTCTTTCCTCCTTTAAAGCTTCTACCGCGGGTTTTGTGCAGGATAGAAGCAGAGGGAATCCCGACAATCCTGGTAGCTCCGGATTGGCCTCTGCGTCCTTGGTACGCCGACGTGGTGCGGATGGTGTCGGATGTTCCGCGGCCCATCTTGCACCCTGCTTTACCCTCGCTGGCTTTGGCGGCTTGGCTATTGAGTCCTAGGTGTTGAGGGATAGGGGTGTCTTGGACTCCGTGATCCCTACTATGATTGAAGCACGTAAAGGTACTTCACGTAAGATTTATCATAGGAACTGGAAGGCCTATATTACCTGGTGCGAGGCAGGGGGTTGTAAACCCTGCTCTTATATAGTGTCCAGAGTACTGATTTTTTTTTTTATAGCAGGGACTGGACAAGAACCTGGCGTTAAGTACGCTTAAGAGTCAGATTTCGGCCCTGGCGGTTCTTTTTCAAGGGCCCTTGGTGTCTCATTCGTTGATCCGTACATTTGTACAGGGTGTACGTCATGTGGCCCCTCGGATATGGTCGCCCTTGGCGCCGTGGGATTTGAATCTGGTGCTTTCTGTGCTGCAGAAACCACCATATAAAAAGATTAGGGACATTCCCTTGCGACTGTTGTCGCAGAAAGTGGCTTTTCTGGTTGCTGTCACATCTGCTAGGTGGGTATCTGAGTTGGCAGCATTATCCTGCAAGTCACCTTACTTGGTTCTTCATAAGGACAAGGCAGTTTTGCGACCTTCCCCTTCGTTTCTTCCGAAGGTGGTTTCTTCTTTTCATGTGAATGAGGATATTGTTCTACCCTCATTGTGCCCGCACCCGTCGCATCCCAAAGAGGTTGAACTGCATTCTTTGGATGTGGTGAGGGCTTTGCGGGTGTATTTGATTTCTACAGCTTCTTTTCGGAAGTCTGATTCTTTATTTGGGCTGACGGAAGGGTCGCGCAAAGGCATGGCGGTCTCGTCAGCTACCATTTCTCGTTGGATCAGGAAGACCGTGACTCATGCATATGAGGTTCGGGCAAGGTTCCCCCGTTTCCAGTCACGGCTCATTCCACCAGAGCAGTTAGTACTTCCTGGGCGTTTAGACACCAGGCTTCGGTGTCTCAGGTGTGCAAAGAGGCTACTTGGTCCTCAGTGCACACGTTTACTAAGTTTTACAAAACTGATGTTTCAGCATCATCGGATGCTGCCTTTGGCTGCAAAGTATTACAAGCGGCAGTGTAGGATGGCGCCGCCTGAGAGGGCTTTTTTTGTTGGGTACAGTTGTTATAGTTTGCCCGCCCCTCTATATTGGCACAGCTTTGGGACGTCCCCACCTGTCATAAGAAGGCTGGGTCTGTCAGTGAACGAAAGAGTAAAAGGGAGAAAAGGATTTTACGGTAAGTTATAATAAAATCCCTTTTTTTGGGCTGTTAAAAAGAAAACGCCCAAATGACCAAAAAAGGTCATTTATCAGCTACAGTGTGCATAAGCCCTAAAAAGGTAAGATCAGAGCACATTGCACACATAAAATGTGAGGATGGGAGGATTGTTACAGATCACACAAAAAGGCAACTGTACTAAATGTCTTCTTCTCCTCAGGTTTTACACAGGAAAAGGAGGGGTTTACTGAACGCGACTGTACTGTTAGTGACACAACACAGGACATACCCTTGTGGCTAACAGAGGTCGGAGTCAAGGAAAGATTTAATAAACTTAACACAAATAAATCACCAGGACCAGATGGCTTACACCTGAGAGTCTTCAGATAACCAAGTCAGGTTATAGCCCTTGTTCCTAATCTTTGCAGACAGCATACTGACAGGATTGGTACCAGCTGATTGGAGAAAAGCCAATGTGGTACCAATATTCAAAAAAGGGCAGAAACATATTCCTGGAAACTACAGGCCAGTCAGTCTAACATCAAGAGTGAGTAAATTATTGGAGGAGATCATAAGGGACTATATCCAAAAATCTACTGAGGAAAAAAATATTATTAGCAGTAATCAGCATGGTTTTATGAAAGGTTGTTCCTGCCAGACCAATCTGCTAACATTCTATGAGGAAGTGAACTGTCATCTAGATAGGGGAAGGCCTGTTGATGTAGTGTATCTGGATTTCGCAAAAGCATTTGATACAATTCCCCATAAACGCTTAATTTCCAAGCTGAGATCTGCAGGCATGGACTATAAGGTTTGTGCTTGGGTAAAAAACTGGTTACAGGGACGTGTCCAAAGGGTGGTGATAAATAACATGTACTCAGACTGGCCTGGAGTGGCAAGTGGGGTATCCCAAGGTTCTGTCTTGGGTAGAGTTGGGCGGACACCTGGATGTTCGGGTTCGGCCGAACTTCGCGAAAAAGTCCGGGTTCGGTACCGAACTTGACCCCGGACCCTGAACCCCATTGAAGTCAATGGGGACCCGAACTTTACAGCACAAAAATGGCTGTAAAAAAGTCCTGGCAAGTGCTAGAGGGCTGCAAAAGCAGTAGGCGATGATTTTAGAACATTTCAAGCCCAGGGGTAACTGAAGTTACCCCAAGTCCCAGGCCCCAGTTCAAGCCATGGCTTGGGCCTGAAAAAGCGCTTCAAGCCGGCTTGGGCTTGTAGGTCCACAGGCGGGTTGAGATGGGTTCTGTCTTGGAACCCTATGGGGTGAACGGTGAGGTCCGGTCAGACTCATGTACAATAAATAGTGGTGGGAAACCTGTGCAGGGACATTGGTCAAAAAATGGGTTCGTGTTTGGAATATCAGGTACGGACGTCTAGAGTC
>BLSH010316260.1:1913038-1931152 GCA_018402905.1 Glandirana rugosa | reverse complement strand
ATTTTGAGACCTAGCTGGAGACTTGCAGGAGTTCCTGGTCGGAGGTTGAATCACCTAACAGATTGCTGTATCCGTTTTGGAGTTTGATATCCTGGCTGTGGACCGCCGGGGAGTTCTCAACAGACGGTGGGACTGGAGCCACACAGGAGCCTAGAGGATGTCTATGTGGGACTAACTACACGCGCATTTCCTCTTATCGCTGGTAAGAGTACCTTTTACACTTTTGTTGGTGGTGTACAACACATGATGCAATGTTTCTACAATCTTTGAAGATATACGATTAATGTTTCGGATGTCTTGATCGGATTGAACACATTTTTCTTTATTTTGGACTTTATTTCGGTTGTTATTCACTATAGTGTTACATTGTAATATATACAGTGTTTTTTTAGCGCTACACTTTTTGGTTCACATTTCTGCACAAACTGGAAGTTTTGTTGTGTTAGCTGCTTTAGTTTTCCTTTTTTCCTCTTTTTTCACCATTTCAGGATAGCGCAATATTTTCTATAATTTTAGAACAATAATCTGTCCCTTACAGCAACAGCGGGAATCTGACCCTATAGGAGTAGGCGATGATTTTAGAACAATACTCTGTCCCTCAAAGCAGTAGACTCTACCTAGTCCAGTATCAGATCATTCTGTAATGCAGGATGAGATGTTATTAGATCTGCAACCTGTCCCTAAAAGCAGGAGTAGTAAACTCTACCTAGTCCAGAATCAGATCGTTCTGTAATGCAGGATGAGATCTGCAATCTGTCCCTCAAAGCAGTAGTAGTAGTAATCTCTACCTAGTCCAGAATCAGATCGTTCTGTTATGCAGGATGAGATGTTATTATATCTGCAATCTGTCCCTCACAGTGCCAGCAGCATCCTCTCCCTAAACTAGCCTGAGAGTATGTGACATGCAGCACTACGTGACTGCAGCTTATACAGAGGCTGGGTCACATGAAGCACTGGCCAATCACAGCCATGCCATTAGTAGGCATGGCTGCGATGGCTTCTAAGGGCAAACCAGTGAAACGCTTGTTGATTGGCTGCCCTGCAGCTATTCAACAGGCGGGATCAAATATCCAAACCCCGAACCCAAACTTTTTTCAAATGTCCGGGTTCGGGTCCAGGTCACGGACACCACAAATTTCGGTACGGACCCGAACTTTACAGTTCGGGTTCCCTCAACTCTAGTCTTGGGACCAATTCTATTTATTTTATTCATAAATGATGTAGAGAATGGGATAAATAGATCAGTCTCAGTTTTCACAGATGGCACAAAGATAAACAGGGCAATAACTTCACATCAGGATATAGAAATTTTACAGAATGACCTGAACAAAATAATGAAGTGGGCAGACAAATGGCAAATGAGGTTCAATGTGGAGAAATGTAAAGTAATGCACTTGGGGGCAAAAAACATAAATGCAAACTACTCACTAGGGGGAGAACCTCTGGGGGAATCAAGGATGGAGAAGGATCTGGGGGTCCTAGTAGATGACAAATTGAGCAATAGCATGCAATGTCAAGCTGCAGCTAAAAAAGCCTGCAGAATATTAGCATGCATAAAAAAGGGATAAACCGAAGAGATAAACCGATAATCCTGCCACTTTATAAAACTCTGGTTAGGCCACATCTGGAGTATTCAGTCCAGTTCTGTTCACCAGTTCTCAGAAGGGATGTGCTGGAGCTGAGAGAGTCCAAAGAAGGGCACAAAACTAATAAGGGGACTGGAGGACCTCAATTACGAGAAATGACTGTAAACACTAAATTTATTCCCACTGGAGAAGCCAATACTAATACTAATAGCTAATACTACACTCAGGTTGGCGCCTCTCCCTCCCTTTGTTCTTATTTTCTTTTTTCATCCTTACCTACTATGTAACATATCCAGTCAGTCTAGGACTAGCATCTCTGATATAAATGCGCTCTGGCAGTATAGTCGATTAAACTTTTCTACTGCTCACTGCTGATGTGGCCTTGCTACTGTTTATGCTGATCTGGATGTCAAATTTCATCTTATGCTTTGTATTCTTAATTGTGTTATTACCATTGTTAATCCATTTTATGCTTGCCTAGTTATCAACCATATCGGGTGGCAATATATTAAGTTTGCCTTTACTGCCTGGTTTGGTGCCTGTTTTCTTTGCTAAAGCGCTACTACTGGGTACTATGTATTACATTCAGTCAATATTGAATATTGTGATATTGTATGTTTGTACACTGAACTTGGTGTGTCAGAGGGGCTGAGGTTCTTGAGAAAGTAGAAGCAAAGAATAGAGGGCTCATCCTATCCAGCAGCTCCTACGGGGGTAGTGCTACATATTCATAAGAGGAGAAAACAGAGTGATAAAGAGATTAGCACCTCCCTGTGCTGTTTCTTATTCACTGTCCAGTCATAGCAGCTCAATAACAGCCAGGGCTCAGAGGAAGTGGGTTGAATGTTGCCAGCCTTTATTCAGCTGAAAGACTGAGTACAGCTAGTTGTGGAAACAAATACTGTAGAATAAGAGTGTGCATTATAGCAAAATCATTTTTTTTATAATTATAATAAATATTAATATTTGAATTGGCAATTTTTTTTTCTTTTTTTATGTTTTTTTGAAAGGCTACAGTCAGCACATATACTTTTCTTTCACATTGCCTATAACTAGCTTTCCCCTTCTATACCCCCCACCGCAAGAGTGCTGATAAAATATTTTGAATGCAATTACATAAAAATAAATACTTTATAACATGATTAGAGCTTTTGGAACCTTGATGGTATTGACAAAAAGCTTACACTAGAGACCACATGCTTTCTCTGAAAAAAAAAAATATTCTCCATTAACAGTAAGAAAACTGGGTGCTGATCCAATTTCTAGAGAGAAATCCAAGTGCACGAATGAGGTAGGAAATGAAAAGCTCAATGTTTTTCCAGTAATAAAGTTTTACTCGATTTACAGTCATATAAAGGCTCAGTTTGTTAGCTGAAAATGTCAAACATTTGCAGGAGTTTGGGTTTTATCTTGTTACATTCGGTGCCAGATAGCCCGGGGGTCCTGGTTTGGCAGACACTGGTGTTAAAACAATTAAAAGGTTGATTAAAAGGGCAAATTGTTTTGAAACACATCCAAAGTCTGGCTTGTTAAATGAAAGAAATGCAAATACAGTGGATAGTTTATCTGCAACTGGATAGTTTAATGTGTCAATTACATTTTTTTATCAGGTATTACTTTTAGGATAAAACAGTGTGTTGCAACTATGTCAAAACACTCACCAGAAGCATGTTCTCTATATTCAAAGCTGAAGGTTGTAGATACCAGTAGCTTACTGCAGGCACTTAGAGGTGTTTGCACATACTTTTGTCAACCCTGAAACCTAAGGCATTTTAATATACAAATGCAGGAACTAGAGCTGAGCGTGAACATTCTCAAAGCACCCTATGCACTGTGATTGGTAGGTTATGTGATCAATGGGCAATAGGCATGGGAAATTAAGTAAACCAGGCCCTAGATTTGCATAAGTACCTGTAGCACAATCCTAGGTAGGTGCTAGTGAGTGTATATAGTTGTTGGTTTCTCTGCTTAATAGGGGGAGAGCTGGGCAAATTTATGTGCTGTCTGCTTAACAGAGAATGGTGATTGTTTGCTAGAAGCTGCTCTGTGTGTTCTGGTGTGGCTCATGCTGCCTTGAAAGTTCCACACTGTTCCAATAGCTATAGAGTATATTGCACAGTGGGTGGAAACCTGGCAGGTGAGAGCATGGATGTCTATACAGCCCTGGCTAATTAGAAAGCATGCTGGGTACCTGTATTTATATCTGAAGAGCACATGGTTTGGGCAGTGATCCTTTGGAGAGAGGTCCAGGTGGGGAGGAGGCTGCTGCCTCTCCACAGCGCAGGCTGCCATGCGTCCTCAGGAGGGCCTGAAACATTGAAGCTGCAACCCATGGTTCTTGTGAGAGCTGACTGAGGGAAGATGTCTGTGGATCCTGTCTGGTATCACTGAAGAGGTCTGCCATGTGTGCTTCAGGAACCTTGTGAGTACAGACCCATGCAGAGGATCCTGGGGACTGGTGCTGTTAAGCCCCCCTCTGAGTGCTAAGAGTCACCTATTGGGTGCAAGCTAAAGGGGACACTGGCTAGTGTCTTGAAGAAGCAAGGTCCACTAAATTCCTTCTGCTACAAAGGGACTTGCTTTAGTCTGTACAGTTTGAATCATAGTACTATTGAAGGCCTGTTGCATAGTTCTACATAGAGTCGAGTCTATGGTATCCCTACTAAGGAAGCATAGTGCTCCTGCCAGAAGATACCTGTCACTGATTTATCAAGGACTGACATTATTCTGGAGGGAGTACATTCCAGGATTCATTTGATGTAAGTTGTGCACAGAGAAAGTTGTCCTCACCTGTGAATAGTTAATTTGGAGTATCCTACTAAATCCCTTCTCCTATCCAAGTTCACCAAATAAAACATAAAACAAATCCCCTAGGCTGGTCATTGAAGATAACAAGCAGAAGAGTGTGTGCACCTAGCTGTGTGAAAATACCTTGTGACTGGCTGTGGAGTAATCAGTCGGAGGCTACAGACCAATGCACACATAAGATTTTATGCCTCATCCACATGGGCGTACTGATCTGTACACCCTTCGAACAACCATCATCACTGACGCGGGATGCACAGAGGTTCTATGCTGCACAGACTTGCATGGATCTCCAAGCGTATACACTAATGCGGGTCCAATGGACAGATCAGAATCCAGTCTATTTGCACTTTGATCTGTGCATTAAACTCTCACAAATGTACACTCTAAAATGCACTTGGAGATCCATATAGATCGATATAGATTCATGCAGCCAACCACCTGTCCTGGATATCAACAGTCTGTCTGCTTGCACGGGGCTGCACAGAAAACATGTGCATCCCATGTAGATGAAGGTTTTATGAATTGGTACACCCATGGGAATGTGTTCTTAGGTAGGATCTTGCTGGCAGTAATACCCTATGTAAAATATTGTTCATATATTGTATGCCTGTAACGTTTGTTCTAATGCTTACATGCATACAGTGTATAGTGCACTGTGCAAAAAAAGGAAACAGAGGGGCTCCTGCAACCTAGGGTCCTTGGTATTCAGGGCCAATAGTGTGCATTTATGTTAAATACTGTACACATGTACACATTATTTACATGCTTACAGATTTAAATAAGGTCCATGGCAGGACTGTGGATGAAGATTTTTCTGTTTGTTTTTTACTTTTTTTAACAGTTTCAGTTTTTATTTATTTAAGTCTGCAGGATATACACGCAAGAATAAAAGTACAAAAGAACGTACAGAAAGAAATACGTAGGAACATACATAACACAGCAACAGTGGTATCTCATATCAATGAAAAAAAAAGGTAAGGGGGAATAATGAGTACATTCTACAGTATAACATCAAAGTGTGGTACAAGCTCAAAGCCGTAATAGTATGCCCAACGGGAGTTAGTGAATATGTTCAGTCACCAGCAAGGAAGGGGAAAGAATGAGGGGAGGGGGTGGGGAAAGGGTAGGAGGGGAGAGAAAGAGGGTCACAGGCAGCTAGAGAACACACATTACAAAGTTAAAAAGAAACAGCCAAAGTAGGTCATGGATTGAACTGTATCACCTTGCACATCTACCCAACAGCTCCAGATCTTATCATACTTGTGTGGGCAGTCCCTACTAGCATAGGTTTTATTGTACAATGGAAGGGTGCTGTTGATAGCCATTTTCCAGGCACTGACAGTGGGAGGTGTCTGAGAATTCCAGCATAAAATAATTTCTCTAAGTGCATAGTATGCAGAGTAGAACACAAAAAGTCATGTATATCTGGCGGTCTGTGTATAGGTACTTATGCACTGCTATGTACAACAACTGAGAAATCAATCCCCAATCCCAATCAAAGCTATAACACTTATACACTGCTAAACAGTAAAAAAAAACAAAAAAAAACACAAAACAATAAAACAAAAAGTTATTAGTGTGGTGAAACAACCACTTTAATTCCAAAACCATTAACTACTGAGCTCCAACACTAAAAATAGAGCAATAATATGTGTAAAAATGGTGCTCCCTTAGATGTGAGGGAGAGGAAAATGGCAGACGCAGAGCTGAACATGGACAGTTTGATCAGCCGCCTGCTGGAGGAGTGGTACGTGAAACGGGGGGCAAGGAGCCAGCTAAACCCCCACAGAGAGATCATGGAGCGAGGTGTGAACCTAAGGAGACAGATCATTTCTGTGGAAGTGATCAGGATTTTAAGACCTTTATTCTCTACTATAAAAGCGCAGTTTGGTCATTCTCTGAGGTGAGCGGCTGTTTCACCTGAAGGTGGCATTTCGGTTCACTGACACATGACTATAAGAATCTTTTTCTGACATTTCTCAGCAACGGTTATCTAGGTTAATGGTGATTGAAACTTCTCATGTGCCACATCCCTAAATGTTGGTATAAGACGGAAAAAAACCCTGGGGTGGGACTTTTAAGGCACTCAAAAAAGCATATAATAGTATAGCAAAAAAGTTTAACATTTTATTGATAGACAACTTGTTAAGATATACATAGCATGGAATGACGCGGTTCAGAGTCTGCTGGTGCCTCCTTCATCAGGGGTCAAAGAGGTATCAAGTGTTTAGAATGTAAATATAAGAAATCAACATGCAGTAATTGATATTTCCCTATAGTTAATATAATGCAAGGTCAAAAAATAAGAAAAGAGGAGAGAAGAAAACAAACTTTCACTTGCAATTGTTCCAAGAGAATTCAGTCTCTTGTATAGAACTAAACCAACTACGGGTGAATCCGCTGATGACTCTTTGAGAACGTGTCTTTCTTTTAATGTGTTATGGAATGTGTGTATACACAGTACTGGAATAATTGTAAGTGGATGTTTGTTTCTTCTCTCCTCTTTTCTTATTTTTTGACATTGCATTATATTACAATCATATTACGATATGTCATCATGCCTTTTTGCCTTTTATAATTGATTGATGAATAATATAGAAATGTTTTTTCTGAACTAGTGCACCATTTTTACACATATTATATATATGGCAGTCACCACCCCCTTACAAGGTCCAGTATCCAAATGACTGGATCCAATGGAATAGAGAGGTCGCCCACATCATTAACTGCAACCACCACCCCATTCCAATAGCATTGTATAGCTGGGCACGATCAAAAGACATGGAAGTAAGTGCCCACCTCTGTACCACAAGAAAGACAAGTGTCTGAGGTCCCAGGTACATACGGTACAATCGTTGGGTTGTATAATAAACATGATGAAGGAGTTTTAGTTGGAGGAACCAATCTCTAGAGGAAATCATAGTTTTCAAGAATTGGAGTACGCAATCTTCCCAATCATCGTCTGTCAGAGTAGGGATGTCAGCATGCCATTTGGTAAATAGGTCCATCATTTTGGGCAATGTCAAGGGAGTCAAGTGAGAATAAAGTGCCGACAGTGGTTTAGAGAGGTCTTCGGAAGCCAACATCTTTTCTAAAGGGTCAGAGGTCAGTGCAATGTTATGGGGGTATTGTGTATTAGCCGCATGAAGCAGCTGTAGTAACCAGAAAAACATATGATTGGGCAACCGATAATGGTCACATAGTTCATTGAAGGACAGGAGGGAACCATGTGGCATAATATGTTTGAGCAATATAATTCCATGGCTGGCCCAGAAGGAAGGATCCGGAATCGTGTGAAAATGGAAAAGATTGGGACTGCCCCACAGAGTGGAATATGAAGAGTACGTATCACCCGCCACATATTGAGCCCTGACTTCCAAACAATAAGTGTTGTTTTCATTGGGACAGTAATTTCAGGGCTAAATCACAGTCCTCGAAAGGGCAGATTACTAAGGGTGGCATAGGAACAAAGCAGTGCAGCCTCAAGCGTAACAGCAGCGTTGTCTCTAGGCTGTGCACACCACCAGCGAACCGTCACAAGGACGGCAACACAGTAATATAGCAAAAAATGTAGGAGAACCAAACCACCACTTTTCTATTTGTTTTTAATGCAGCTGAACAAAGCTCCAAAATACGGAGCTGTGTGCAGCTGTATACATGGGCATTACGGATCTGAAAGCAACATATTTTGCACCCGTGTGCATGAGTCCTAAAAAAGTGCCCTGGGTTTCAGATTTCCTGATTTGCATACTTGGTCCTGATCAGTGACAAAAAAGAATCAGAAGATTTTCATGACTGCCAGGAAACTGCCATTTTCAGAATGCATTTAATAATGGCAGTCCAAATATTTTCATTACATTAACTGAGAGGATTGACAGATATGTAATACATAATACATGTTCAGAGGAACATGTAATGTATATAGCTGGTTATATCAAAATGTAAAGGGCATAACAAATATAGGCATTAGAAGTAATTTACCATCTTTTTTGTTCACTATAGTCAAATATCTCCTAGGTCTGGTAAACTGAGTTGATATTGTATATACATTTGGCAAACAAGTTACCATAGGCTGCACCTTTACTGCAAGGGTTAATTGCTCATTTTTTCTAGGGGAGAAGAAAAATACTTTATTTACTTGATCCTGTGATCCCTCTGCAGATGGTCCCTCAGCGTCAACATGTCCAAAGCAGGACTACTGACTCTGCACTGATTGTGATGATGTTAAGACCCTAGTGCAAGAGATAATTTTATAGTTGCCTGGAGTTAGGCTTTAAAGAAACCTCATCCAACAGACTGTTCATTTCAGCAATAATATTCCCATGAAATGATGTGTGCATTTAACTTTTTCAGGCATGTTATCTACTTGTACAGATCCTACCTTGTGTAAACATCCACAAGCCCTGAGGCTGGTGATCAGCGCCATCATCTTGAATCTGATGTAAGCCCTAGCACCTGCTCCAATAACACAGGGGCTAGATGTGCTTCTGCATACCACACCTGTTTGAATCTAGCTTCTAACTAACAATTTGATTTATACAAATTATAAGATTTGTGATTCCTTTGCGTCAAAGAGGATTCCCTGGAGGTTTGGATCCTAAGAAATGGCAATAATTTAGCATGGACCCTTTAATCGTGCTTGGGTGGCATTCCCAGGTCATGGCCCTCATAGTTACAAATTGACCATGTTTTGATGATCAGGTTGTTAAATGCAATCATATGCTGAGACTTAGTCTAAGGTTGGGATAGTTGATGTTCAGGCGGTTTCAAAATACAGGCACAAGACAACGCAGGTGACAAACAAACAACAGAATTCAGAAGCATGCCCATTGTTGTAACCAGAAAAGCAACAACAATCAGAGTATCAAGACTCTGCATAAATCATGTTTGGGACTCTTGGTAAGCTTGGATAGGGCATTTTATGTCTGTGGTGTTAAAAGTACAGTGCTCTACTCTGTAACAAGGTCATAGCTGCTGAGGATTTAACATTCTCTACTTGCAGTGCTAGCATTATTGGTAGGCCTGAAGGCAGGGCTGGTGCAAGGATTTTTGACACCATAGGCGAAACCTCATTTTGCCGCTACCCTTGGCTCCACCCCCTTGTACCTGCCCAGCCTGAGCAGCGCCAATGAATTGCAGCCTGATCAGCGCCAATCAAATGCAGCCTCACCAGCGTCCATCAAATACAGCTTCACCAGCGCCAATCAATACAGCCTCACCTGTGCCCATCGTATACAGCTTCACCAGCACCAATCAATACAGCCTCACCTGTGCCTGTCAAATACAGCTTCACCTGTGCCCATCAATTACAGCTTTACCTGTGCCCATCAAATACAGCTTCACCTGTGCCCATCAAATACAGCCTCACAGGGGGCAGAGGGGGGTATTTGGCAGATCAGTGACTATTTTTATATATATTTGAAAATGGCATGTGATAATACAATCTCATTATCTCAGTCAGACAGTGTCAGTTTTTACATGAATGAAGGCAGAGCAACCAGTGACAGATCAACAGTGGCCAGGCGCCCCTAGGCGGCAGTGCGCCCTAGGCGGCTGCCTACTCCACCTAGTGGTAGAGCCGGCCCTGCCCGAAGGCTGCTGTCAGATCCTTAAGTTCTCCTGCAGTAGATCTCACCAGACTTTTCTATTTACGCAGAGCAGTAAAAATGCACTGGAGAAAGCCAGGAACCAGGGATAGGTGGCACTTCAAAACACATGGGAGAAGGAAGAGAAGAGTGTGAAAAAATGGCAGCATTTCGTCAAGGAGCTGGGATGAGGGATGGGTGTGTGTGTATGAAAGCCAGGACAGAGTACATATTAGGGGGTGCAGAGATGGCAGCAATATGTAGTGGAGGTAGGTCGCGTAAGGGTGGGCATGTGTCAGGAAGTCGATGGCGTGTGGGCCAGGTGCAGGACTTGCAGTAGTGTGGCGTGGAGCTAGGATGGAAAATTATAGGTGTGTGCCACTGAGCAAGAAAAGAGTGCAGATAAATTATCTTAAATCCCTTCAGTCTCAGGGCCTTTTTTTCCCTAAATCCCCTTAAGACCCAGAGCAATTTTTTTTTCTATTCAGTGATGTTTCAGTTCTGCACATTATATTTTTTAGTGTGTGTAGTCTACTTAATGTATCGTAAATTAGTTGTTTTTTCTTTTAACAGATAGAGCTTTATTTCATAGCAAATATGGATACACATATTTTCATTTCCTTTGTCTTTATTGGTAATAAATAGTAAAAAATTAGAGAAAATTGCATGTTCCTGTAATTTTTCTCAAGCAATGAAAAGTAATTTGCCCACTCCCTTATAAGTCTGACGATTAAAATATCACGTTAGTGTGACTTTTATGTAATGTAAAGCAATGGTAAAACTCAAAGTGAATATATGCTTTTTACTTTATGGAAGTTGTATTACCCTTTTGACACTACATTGCAAAGCATGCAATCGAAAAAAAACAGTTTGCATAAATTGTTAGTGTAACATTAAGATTAAAGTGTTTGTAAAGGCAAAACATTTTTTTTACTCTAATGTATTCACTGCATTAAAATGTTTGTTGAAGGATGAAGTTTTTTTACCTTCATGCATTCTATGTAAAAAACCTTCAGTGTGCAGCATCCCCACCAGCCCGCCCTAATTCTTACCCAGTCTTAGCCCAGTCTTTCTGCAGTGATGTACATGAGAGCCTCAGCTCTCCGGGGACTCGCCCTCCTCATTGGCTAAGACTGCAGTGGAAGCCATTGGCTCCCGCTGCTGACTATCACATCCTGTGAGCCAATGAGAAGAGAGAGGGGACGGGCCGAGCCACAGCTCTGTGTGTGAATGGACATGCTTGGGAACAAGCCTGCTCGAATGCCCCTATTGCAATCTGCTTGCTCTGGGGTCACTCGACAGGAATAGCCGGCAGGGGACCTGAGAAGAAAGAGAAAACCACTGCGCAGAACAGGTAAGTATAACATTTGTTATTTTAAAAAATAAATTTACTTTAACATCACTTTAAGGTAAAAAATCCCTTCTGTATTTGCCACCCTCCCAGCTCCCCCTAAATGCTTACCTGAGCCCGATCTCGCTATAGCTCTATGCCCAAGAGCATTGGCTCCTGCTGCTGTCAATCGTAGCCTTTGAAGAGAGAGTGGGGAGCGGGGCTTAGCCATGCTCTGTGTGTCTATAGACACAACGCAGCTTGCAATGGGGGCACTCGGCAAGGGGGAGAGGCCAGGATAGCCAGTGGGGGACCCCAGAAGAGGAGGATTGGTACTGCTCTGTGCACAACCATTGCACAGAGCAGGTAGGTATGACATGTTTGTTATTTAAAAGAAAAAATATGTTTATAGTCACTTTAAGTCATCATGACAGCAACTTTTTCACTAGTTTGCTATTGCTAAAAACTCAAATTCCTTGCATTAAATTGTGTGAGAATTTGATGCTTGTGCAGTAAACACAAGTGTCATCATTAAAATCTGGCATAATTGTTTGGATCTAGGGATTAATCTGGGGAGGGAATGTTTTTTATGTATTTTTATGATAGATATACTGCATGCACTGTATGTATTTTGAGTATTTTTTTTTACACTTTTTACTTTGAGGGGCAAAGTCTGGATCTGGTCAGTGAAGATCTAATCCAGATCTCCCTTGCAGCTCACTTCTGATAATTATCTATTTACAGCAGTACCCTCACCCTATGTCCCAATCAAATCTCCCCCCCCCCCTTAAATTCTGTTTTAATCTCGCCCTTTAGACCCATTAACCTCCAACTGGGTTCTGCCATCTTAGCTCTTGCATAGAACACAGAACATGAGTGTCAATCACAACATGAACAGTATATCAAAATCACTCTTGCCCTCGCTGCAATAGTCGTGTGTTACTGTTCTCTGCATAGGTCACTGGCCGGTGAGGGGTTACGGGTGGAGATCAGCTGTTACTTTTGACAAAAAAATGAATATTTGCATATTAATAACAACACTGTTTAGACTACTTAGTCTGTACATTTCGAAGAAAAAAAGGAACGTGTTTGAAATTGCTGATGGAGTGGATTAAGAAGGTGACACTACAGTTGTATGCAAAAGTTTTGGAACCCCTGACAATTTCCATCATTGTCATTTATAAATATTTGTTTGTATATCAAATAACTGAAGGACACAGTAATATTTCAGTAGTGAAATGTATTGGATTAACAGAAAATGTGCAATGTGGATCAAAACGAAATTAAACAGGTGCATAAATTTGGGCACCCTTGTCATTTTGTTGATTTGAATACCTGTAACTACTTAGCACTGATTAATTGGCACACACAATTGGTTTGGTGAGCTCATTAAGCCTTGAACTTCGTAGACAGGTGCATCCAATCATGAGAAAAGGTGTTTAACCCCTTCCTTACCGGGCACTTAAACCCCCCTCCTGCCCAGACCAATTTTTGGCTTTCAGCGCTGTCGCATTTTGAATGATAATTGCGCGGTCGTGCGACGTTGTACCCAAATAAAATTTGCGTCCTTTTTTTCCCACAAATAGAGCTTTCTTTTGGTGGTATTTGATCCCCTCTGCGTCATTTCTGATCGCCGCTATAAACAAAAAATGAGCGACAATTTTGCAAAAAAGAACAATATTTTTTACTTTTTGCTAAAGTACAAATCCATTAAAAAAATTATTCATCAGTTTTGGCCGATATATATTCTTCTACATATTTTTGGTAAAAAAAAAAATTGCAATCGGCGTATATTGATTGGTTTGCGCAAAAGTTATCGCGTCTACAAACTGGGAATTGATTTATGGCGTTTTTATTATTATTTTTTTTTGGCGGCGATCTGCGATTTTTATCGGGACTGCGATATTGGGGCGGAAATGTCGGACATTTTTTACACATTTTTGGGACCAATGACATTTATACAGCTTTTAGAAATTTAAATGTCCACTGATTACTGTATAAATGTCATTAGCATTGAAGGGGTTAACCAGCAGGGGGCAGTGAAGGGGTTAAATATGTTCCTTGTATGTGTTCTAACTGTGGGGGGGCAGGGCTGGCCAGGACATAACAGATCTAACTGATCCCAGTGACAGGGATCAGTAGATCTGCTATGTCCCCTGTCACAGAACGGGGAACCGCCGTGTTTACAACGGCGGTTCCCCGTTCTGAGGCTCCTAAAGGTGATCGGTGGGTCTCGGGCGGACATCGAGTCCGCCCGACCCACGTTCACGCTCGCGCACCGTGCTGCGCGCGCGCGCCGCCGCTGCCGCCAGGGGGCGCGCAGGAGCATGCGCAGTGGAGGACGTCCATGGATGTCCTCCGGGCATTTCAGATCCGCGCTGGAGCCGTACTTTGGCTATAGCGCGGATCTGAAGTGGTTAAGGTGGCCAATTGCAAGTGTTGTTCTCTTTGACTCTCCTCTGAAGAGTGGCAACATGGGGGCCTCAAAACAACTCTCAAATGACCTGAAAACAAAGATTGTTCTACATTATGGTTTAGGGGAAGGCTACAAAAAGTTATCGCAGAGATATAAGCTGTCAGTGTCCACTGTGAGGAACATAGTGAGGAAATGGAAGACCACAGGCACAGTTCTTGGCCAGAAGTGGCAGCCACATAAAATATTGGAGAAGCAAAGGCGAAGGTTGGTGAGAACGGTCAAAAACAGCTCACAGACCACCACCAAAGACCTACAACATCAACTTGCTGCAGATGGTGTCACTGTGCATTGTTCAACAATTCAGCACACTTTGCACAGGGAGAAGCTGTATGGGAGAGTGATGGGAAAGAAGCCTTTTCTGCACACACGCCACAAACAGAGACGCTTGAGGTATGCAAATGCATATTTGGACAAGCCAGCTTTATTTTGGAATAAGGTGCTGTGGACTGATGAAACAAAGATTGAGTTATTTGGTCATAACAAGGGCCGTTATGCATGTCGGCAAAAGAACACAGCATTCCAAGAAAAACACTTGCTACCCACAGTAAAATTTGGTGGAGGTTCCATCATGCTGTGGGGCTGTGTGGCCAGCGCCAGTACTGGGAATCTGGTTAAAGTTGAGGGTCGCATGGATTCCACTCAATATCAGCAGATTCCTGAGAATAATGTTGAGGAATCAGTCACAAAGTTGAAGTTACGCTGGGCTGGATATTTCAACAAGACAACGACCCAAAACACTGCTCAAAATCTACTCGGGCATTTATGCAGAGGAACAAGTGCAATGTTCTGGAATGGCCATCCCAGCCCCCAGACCTGAATATCATTGAACATCTGTGGGGTGATTTGAAGCGGGCTGTCCATGCAACCATCAAACCTAACTGAACTGGAGATGTTTTGTAAGGAGGAATGGTCCAAAATACATTCATCCAGAATCCAGACACTCATTACAGGCTATAGGAAGCGTCTAGGGGCTATTATTTCTGCTTAAGGAGACACTACTAAATATTGACGTGATTTTTCTGTTGGGTGCCCAAATTTATGAACCTGTCTAATTTTGTTTTGATGCATATTGCGCATTTTCTGTTAATCCAATAAACCTCATTTCACTACTGAAATATTACTGTGTCCTTCAGTTATTTGATAGATCAAAATGAAATTGCTGATCCAAACACCCACATATTTATAAATGACAATCATGGAAATTGTCAGGGGTTCCTAAACTTTTGCATACAACTGTATATTTACATTCTTAGGGCACGGAAAGATTCACTTTAGAAGTACAACTAATCCTTTAACAGGTGCATATTAGTACCATTGAAGGAGCTGTGGGTATTAGAATGAGCATATTTGATCTTTTACTACCTGATTATGCTTAGTAAGAGATCTACCAGTGTGTGACCAGATTAAACCTCTATCTTTAGACAAGATTTTTTTCACAACAGTAAATTAATCTCAAATATATACATGCTGGGTAACATCGCAGATCATCAATCTTTTTATGAAATTATTTTAAAATGTAATTTCATCTGATTCCTTTTCACGTTCTATTTTTGTTAGGTTATAAGGCTTTCCTCTGCAGAAATATCCTATTAACTTTATCATGGTGGCGTTCTTGTAGCTTACGGTTTCATGCTTAATTCCAGCTCCTCTTGCTCCACTAGTTATCCTTACAATAACAATAAGTGAGTAAAATGAAGCTTGTGCTAAGAGGAACATGCTGAGCATTATACAATCCAAGCTTTTATTTCTTATGCTTCAAAGAGAGTTTAACAACAATATTATTTTCATAAAATGCTGTGTCGGATAATGCCACAAAGATCCTTTGATTGTGTTGAGATTGTCACTAATGCTGTTATATCCTGTAGTTCTTTTAAAATTAAGCATTCTTCTCCTTTCCTCAGAGAACCCCAACCTGAGCAGGAAATATGTTTTTGTAAACAAATTCAAAGAAATTGTGCTTGTGCTGTTTAGTCTGCTTTAGATATGTGGTAGCATTTAGTTTTCATTGTTAAGAATGTCATCAGAACTTAACCTGTGCTGTGCGCTTTGTTCAGACACAAGACTGATAAAAAGGTGCTTGGTCTGGAGACACTTCCTGGTCTCCAATGAAACACGCATTTCTGGACACATGTATTTTCTTTTGTGTTGTATATAGATTTCAACCTTACATTCATTAACTACAACACAATAATAAGTATCAATTACACGTATAGATATGGTACCATGTGCCAAGTCATGGTTGATATTTTTCCGCAATTATTCTCAGTAATATATCGCACCTTTGCATGTCCAACCATGGATATGCTAAAATAGGAGGTTTAAAAACCTTGAATAGTGTAAAAAATAAAGGCATTGGGACTGACTTAATAAAGGGGTAGAAAATGTTCACTTTTCAAAGTATTTGCTTTCTTTAGTAAATAAGATGAAGTTGTGTTCATTTCAAACATCCAATCATGTGTGTAGCCAGTTTTGCACCCTGGTCCTTTGAGGGCTGCCATTCTGCCCATGCGGCAGCAAAAGTTTAGCCACCATGCTACTATGCCTTTTCTCCCTGGTCACAATCGGGCTGTGCGGTTGGGCTAAGGAGAGAGAGAGAAAAGATGCCTGTGATTGGCCATCCAACACCCTGAAGCCCCATCCACTGAACCTGGTGGAAAAGGGGGCTGCAACGACTTATGAGAAATGTAATTTCCTCAAAGAGACAGAACCCTGTGGAGAAGGGAACTAAAGACCCCATAGTCCCTGTGGTATCTGAGGAAGACTAAAGAGAGGAGAGATATCTGTAACAACACAAAAGCAGAGAGAGCACACATCGCCCTAGTGTAATACAGTTTATTAAGAGCAACACGTCACCCAACACACTCACATTGTTCCATAGTAAGGTTGAACATGTCTGTGTCTGAATAAACTTTCCTGGATGGCTGCTACAAGATCTGGATGAAAAGCAACCTCCAAGAAGGCCAGCTGACAGCCTGAGAAGACAGGAAACTGTAGATGCCGATCGCTGGTGTTCCCCTGCTACTGCGCATGCGCTTGGTCCAGCCTGTTTCTGGGTTCTGCTTGGCTGACTTCAGTGGAAATGCGGACATTAAAACTGGGTGATTTGCTTGACAGGTGGCCCGCAGAAAGAAAAAAATATTATCATTATTTTTTTTTTTTTTTAAGACATAAGGGTTAGTAATATATGTGTACATACAGTATATATGTCTTGTATTATATTTACCAATATAGTACTTAACCAGATTTTTGCATTGTAGACAAATATATTTCACAATTATTTACCCCTGAAGAAGAAAAGAGAAAAGAATGCAGTTTGAAATGCGTTGGGTATCTCTGTCTCTTCATTGTCATGCTGGACAGAACAACGTAGTTTTCACTATGGAGTAATGTAATTCTGTATACGTGTAGCCGCTTATTTCTCTTTTATTCTTTTATACTGTATTCATATGAATAAAGGTTGTTATTATTTTAACATTTTCGTGTACTCCTATGTCAGTTATAGTCCCATATAGAGGGTTGATTCACTGGATACTACACACAGCAGTGGTCTTCCAGTTCTGTGGGGTGAGAAGCAGTGACTGAGACACAAAAGGATCACATAGCTGGTCCTCATCTTCCTTTCCCCTCATCTATTCACAAAACACCTTGTATTATTTTCACAGAATGCAAAGCATAATGAGGGAAGGGGAGGAGTAGATTAATGGCAGGATCTCTCTGCGTCCATTCACAGAATGCCTTGTATTTTGTGTCTGGAATTCCTCCTAATAAAAAAAGTTACAGCAGCAGAAGATGCATAGGGCATACTGGACATGTTCATTATTACATTCCATTTTTGTTTTCCAGATTAACTATAGGAAGATGTAAAAAAAAACCCTTTAATGTAAATTAACCACTTCCTTACTGGGCACTTAAACCCCCCTCCTGCCCGGACCAATTTTCAGTTTTCAGCGCTGTCGCTCTTTGAATGACAACTGCGCGGTTGTGCGACGTTGTAAGTTTCTCGCTGTCGCGACTTTTGACTTTTAACCAGGCCCGTCCTCCCCCCAAATTCACGGGTCATTCCTTCACCAATTAAATGTAATTTCCCAAAAAAAAATGTAGAAGGATATCAATTAGACCTTTTGTTTTTACCTTACATTATTACTTGTACAGGTCATACGGGATACGTAGAAGACGACGACATTGAAAAAAATAATCCTCCTTAAGGTCTGTGTTTTATGTTCCGTAAGACACTTACCTGCGTCTCTCTAGGACGGTAATTAGATGAGGAGGGGAAGGGAGTAATACGAAACGTAAGACACTTTTATTATGTTCCACAAAACACTTATC
>BLSH010316260.1:1897228-1913028 GCA_018402905.1 Glandirana rugosa | reverse complement strand
GCTCTTTGAATGACAACTGCGCGGTTGTGCGACGTTGTACCCAAACAAAATTTGCGTCCTTTTTTTCCCACAAATAGAGCTTTCTTTTGGTGGTATTTGATCGCCTCTGTGTCATTTCTGATCGCCGCTATAAACAAAAAAAGAGCAACAATTTTGAAAAAAAACAATATTTTTTTACTTTTTGCTATAATAAATATCCAAAAATAAAAAATAAAAAACAAATTTATTCATCAGTTTTGGCCGACATGTATTCTTCTACATATTTTTGGTTAAAAAAATCGCAATCGGCGTTTATTGATTGGGTTGCGCAAAAGTTATAGCGCCTACAAACTATGGACATTGATTTATGGCGTTTTTATTATTATTTTTTTTTTTTTACTGGTAATGGCGGCGATCTGTGATTTTTATCGGTAATGCGATATCGGGGCGGACATGTCGGACGTTTTTGACACTTTTTTGGGACCAATGACATTTATACAGCGATCAGAAATTTAAATGTCCACTGATTACTGTGTAAATGTCATTGGCAGTGAAGGGGTTAACCAGCAGGGGGCAGCGAAGGGGTTAACTATGTTCCCTGGGTGTGTTCTAACTGTGGGGGGGCGGGGTTGACAGGGGCATGACAGATCTAACTGATCCCAGTGACAGGGATCAGTAGATCTGGCATGCCCCCCACACAGAACGGGGAACCGCCGTGTTTACCTCGGCGGTTCCCCGTTCCTCCTGTCTGTACGGAGATCGCGGGTCTCCGGCGGACATCGGGTCCGCCGGACCCGCGGGCACGCTCCCGCAGTGTGCGGTGGCACGTGCACGCGCCGCTCGCGCCCGCGGGAGCGCGCCCAGCACGAGCCGAATGGGAGGTCGTCTATTGACGTCCTCCCGGCATTTTAGAGCCGCGCTGTAGCCGTCATTCGGCTATAGCGCGGATGGGAGGTAGTTAAAGGCTTTATTTAAACTAAAATAAAAAGGAGGCTATACTTACCTGCGCTGTGCAATGATATTGAGTGGTACCTTACCACCTCCTCTGGAAGTCCCTTGCCTGTACTGTCTGCTTCTCCCTGCTACAAGTGCCTCCTTAGCAAGTTGTGTGCTATGGGGACACTTGTGTGGATGTGTTCCCTCCATTCCATTGACATACACAGCGCCTGCTCCCTTCTCACAGGAGTTTGACTGGCAGCAGCAGGAGCATATGGGTCCTGCTGCCCTCGGTGTCTCCTGTGAAACCAGGAAGCTAGAGGAGCGGTGCTGCAGCCGAAACAGAACTGGAGAGGTGAGAGGAGCCAGATAAGTGTTTAAGGATGGGGGGGGGGGCAGTTAGTGGGACATTTTTTTTTACCTTAATACATCAAATGCATTAAGGTAAAGAACAGTTTGACTTTAGAACCACTTTAAGCGCTTGTTCACATAACAGCACAGCTATTTACAGTACCTTCAGACAAAATGTAAAGCAAAAGTACCGTTCTGGCAAGTAGGAATTTTTAAAAGCATTTTAAAGAGGATGTAGGGTAAGCCAGTCTCATGCCTGGGCATACAATGAAAAGATACTGAAGCCAACCACAATTATTAAAATAGTTTTAAAAAGTTCACAAATATTTAATCCTGTTGCGAAGCACTTCCTCGCTCTATTGAGCGACAGACTCAAAGCTACTTTCATGTCTCCACATAACCCTCTATTATCTTTTTTTAAGGAATCCATCCTTCTACCCAGCCTTTATTTCCCTGACTTATTTCTTGTCTAGTTGACTGCTAACCTGCTTAGACTTATTAAGTTAACTATAACTACTACCTTTAAAACATTTTCAGACCTGCAAGAATCCCACAATCAATCCCAAATCAAACACTTCTATCCTCCATACATCAGGTCAGGCTCATCTTTAGACTGCATGGCTCACTTTTAACACAAATGCCTCCATGACTCCCATTCCACAGGCCTCATATATTGATTATATCAGCAACTACTAGACAGACCAAATCCCAACCCCCCTGCATACACATCCAAATGAGAACAAGACCGCTGAGTCTCTTCAGATACTGTAGACTGGACTACGGCTTGGGATGCAACTAAAACGTACACAGAATATTAATGCCCTAGATATGAACTACAAAATTCTGACTCTTGTTCATGCAAGAATCATTAAATGTGTCCCGTCATACACCCCTAACTGCTTTTGAGGGTGCAGAGGTCTAGGTACACACATACATATATACCCGATGATCTTCATCATCATCTACACCCTTATTTCATTGTATACCCGATGATCTTCATCATCATCTACACCCTTATTTCATTGTGATTTCCCCCAACCTGCTTTTGGTACTGCTCAACTCTTGCTCCACTGTTTTAACCCAAGCTCAGTTTAAGTTGTTCTTACAAGCAACTAAGGCTGTAAAACAGACCATTGAGAAGGCTTGGAAGTCTCTCTCTCTTAATGAAACAGAAACCAAGAACAGAATCACCCTGCCCTGGCCATGATCCATGCTCAAATCAAAGCTGCCTTATTACACAGAGTCAAAAAAATATGCTAGGATATGGCAACTATGGTTTTGCCAAACATTTTGATGACTCTCTGCTGCTCCTTTAATGTCATTGCCATTGATTTAAAGTGATTGTAAATGATCAACATGTAAAACAACCCATTCAGTTTAAAATAGAAATGGAAGGCAAAACATATGTGCATAGATATAAAAAAATATATAAATACATTTTTTCCCCCAGGACAAGTGTGATCATTGGAGGAGAGCAGGCTGAGTTTCCAGAATAGCTAGAGAACTGACCACGCTGTGTTGTTCTGCTTAGCGGGGTCAGTTTTTAATAGGAAAGCAGAGAGACTGGCAGGAACACCAGGGATTTCACATAAAGGAAGCAATAGAGAACAGGATATTTTCTCATACAAGTACATGGTACAGCAGGCACATATCACAAATAAATACAAAGTGTTGGGGTAACAAATGCTTTACCTTAATTACCTTTTGTTAGTCAGGATTCGCATGCCCCCCCTCCTCCCCCAGGAACTCCCCTACCCTCCTCCTCCCTCCCACTTTCTTCCACCCAATTCATATATATTCAACATGAACCATCCTATTATATATCGCATAGCTTCTTTAACTGACTTTATCTAATATACATTATAATATATCCAATGTAAAGTTGGTCAATATTAGGTTAATCTCTTTGGCACACTCTCCTTTGAATTGTTTGATATCCGACTACAGTCAACCTTGTTACCTTATTGTCTCACATTTTTTTATGTTTGGGCTACTTCATTATTATTTTTCTTGTTTTTGTAATCCCAGAGTCCTGTTCTCTGTTAAATTCAGCTGAAAAGAATAAAAATACTGCACAAGAATATAGTCAAAAAAGTTAATCAGCTAAATAAAGTAGTGAATGTTTTTTTTGTCAAAACAATTGAATATTGTACATTGAGCATTTTTAATCAGAGCTGAACAAAGTCAACTAAAAATGTTGATTCATATGTGGCCATGGCAGTGCACCAATCAGTTTTAGTATTCTAAATTCTAAATCAGTATTCTCTAGCTAACATATTATAGTTCATTTTCTGGGTTTCAATGTGATTAGTGTCTGGGTGTTAGCATAAAACAGCTCTTATTTAGCTCGTTCCAAGAGTGGAGAAAAGTTAGAACCAATTTCACAGCTTTTTTGCTTTCTATGTACCGCTAAAGCCTAGTACACACCATGAGTTTGAACGAAAAAGAACTGACAGCTCCAGTTGGAGCAGCTGTACTAACAATCCAATGTTAGTACAGCGATCTCCCCCGCTGAGCTGTTGTGTCGGACCTTGGGGATGGCCCCCCACTGGAACACTCCAGTCAGCACTGATCGGGAGATGGTTGGCTGCTGGTTTTCCAGCATGCATGTCCGATATAAAGCAGCCGAACGGCTGACTTCTGTCGGACCAGCTGCTATATACATGGGCCGACTGTCAACCGGTATTTATTGAACCCGCCGATGTCTCCCAAAATTCAGAAAAATGTGTACTAGGTTTAAGGAAGATTTGCACCCACTTATTGTTCCCATAACAAATAATTTGTAATTCTGTTCAGCCTATGTTATGAACAAGCCTTCCTTGTCAGACCTCACTGCAGATATGGGAAAACATAAACAAACCAGCTGCAGGTATAAAGTGTAGGCCTCTGGGAATGCCTATGTAATCTTGCAGAAGTGGCCTAACATTTCCTATCATCGCTGAACGCCATACTTTTCTGATAGTGTTGACACTTGTCCGCTCTTTTTTGCCATGTGTCTTATTATCCAGTGAGGTTGCCCATCATATTGATAAATCAGTACAGCAGCCATGGGAAGCACAGTGACTAAGTGATTAGCACTTTGCCTAGCAGCATTAGGGTAGTCAGTTTGAATCCCAACCACAGCAGTACTTGCATGGAGTTTTTATGCTCTCCCTGTGCCTGTGTGGGTTTCCTCCCACACCCCAAAGGCATGCTAGTAGGTTAAGTGTCTCCTCTCTAAATTGGCCCTAGCATGTGTATGTGAGTTAGGGACCTTAGATTGTAAGCTCCTTGGGGGCAGGGACTGCTGTGAATGCACAATACAGTTGTGCTCATAAGTTTACATACCCTGGGAGGATTTATGATTTCTTGGCCATTTTTCAGAGAATATTAATGAGAACACAAAAACATATCTTTCACTCATGGTTAGTGTTTGGCTGAAACCATTTATTATCAATCAACTTTGTTTACTCTTTTTAAATCACAGTGACAACAGAAACTACCCAAATTACCCTGATCAAAAGTTTACATACCCTGGTGATTTTGGCCTGATAACATGCACACAAGTTGACACAAAGGGGTTTGAATGGCTATTAAAGGTAACCATCCTCACCTGTGATCTGTTTGCTTGTAATTAGTCTGTGCGTATAAAAGGTCAATGAGTTTCTGGACTCCTGACAGACCCCTGCATCTTTCATCCAGTGCTGCACTGACGTTTCTGGATTCTGCATCATGCAGAAAGCAAAAGAATTGTCAAAGTATCTACGGGAAAAGGTAGTTAAACTGTATAAAACAGGAAAGGGATATAAAAAGATATCCAAGGAATTGAGAATGCCAATCAGCAGTGTTCAAACTCAAGAAGTGGAAAATGAGGGGTTCTGTTGAAACCAAACCACAGTCAAGTAGACCAACTAGGGTTTCAACCACAACTGCCAGGAAATTTGTTTGGGATGCAAAGAAAAACCCACAAATAACTTCAAAACTCTCTGAAAACATGTGGTGTAGCTGTTTCAAGATGCACAATAAGGAAGCACTTGAAGAAAGATGGGCTGCATGGTTGAGTCGCCAGAAGAAAGCCATTTCTACACAAATGCCACAAAGTATCCCACTTACAATACGCCAAACAGCACAGAGACAAGCCTCAAACCTTCTGGCACAAAGTCATTTGGAGTGATGAGAATAAATATTGAGCTTTTTGGCCACAACCATAAACCCTACATTTGGAGATGATTCTGTCATACCATCCTCACCTGTGATCTGTTTGCTTGTAATTAGTCTGTGCATATAAAAGGTCAATGAGTTTCTGGACTCCTGACAGACCCCTGCATCTTTCATCCAGTGCTGCACTGATGTTTCTGGATTCTGCACCATGTGAAAGCAAAATAATGTTCAAAGTATCTGCGGAAAAAGGTAGTTGAACTGCATAAAACAGGAACGGGATATAAAAAGATATCCAAGGAATTGAGAATGCCAATCAGCAGTGTTCAAATTCAAGAAGTGGAAAATGAGGGGTTCTGTTGAAACCAAACCACGGGCAAGTAGACCAACTAGGGTTTCAACTACAACTGCCAGGAAAATAGTTTGGGATGCAAAGAAAAATCCACAAATAATTTCAGGACTCTCTGAAAACATGTGGTGTAGCTGTTTCAAAATACACAATAAGGAAGAAAGATGGGCTGCATGGTTGAGTCGCCAGAAGAAAGCCATTACTACGCAAATGCCACAAAGTATCCCGCTTACAATACGCCAAACAGCACAGAGACAAGCCTCAAACCTTCTTGCACAAAGTCATTTGGAGTGATGAGACCAAAATTGAGCTTTTTGGCCACAACCATAAACCCTACATTTGGAGAGGAGTCAACAAGGCCTGTAAAACACGGAGGTGTATAGCTGATTTTTTTTTTTTGGGATGTGTGAGCTACAAAGGCACAGGAAATTTGGTCAAAATTGATGGCAAGACGAATGCATTATGTTATCAAAAAATACTAGAGGAACATTTGCATTCATCAGTCAGGAAGCTGCGCATGGGACGTACTTGGACATTCCAACATGACAATGATCCAAAACACAAGGCCAAGTCGACCTGTCATTGGCTACAGAAGAATAAAATGAAGGTTCTGGAGTGGCCATCTCAGTCTCCTGACCTCAATATCATTGAGCCACTCTGGGGAGATCTCAAACGTGTAGTTCATGCAAGACAGCCCAAGAATTTCCAGGAACTGGAGGCTTTTTGCCAAGAGGAATGGGCAGCTTTACCATCTGAGAAGATAAAAAGCCTCATCCACAAATACCACAAAAGACTTCAAGCTGTCATTAATTTTAAAGGAGGCAATACACGGTATTAAGAACTAAGGTAAGTAAACTTTTGATCAGGGTCATTTGGGTAGTTTCTGTTGTCATTATGATTTAAAAAGAGTAAACATAGTTGAATGATAATAAATGGCTTCAGCCAAACGCTAACCATGAGCGAAAGAAAAGTTTTTGTGTTCTCATTCATATTTTCTGAAAAATGGCCAAGAAATCATAAATTCTGCCAGGGTATGTAAACTTATGAGCACAGCTGTATATATGTAAAACACTGTATAAATTGATGGCACTAAATAGATACCTGTAATAAATAGTACAAATGTGTAGGATTGAGACTTAGTGGCGGGCTCCAACATTACGGAGATATGTTGGAGCATTGCCTGCCAGAATAGGCTGCATTTCGCTATGACAGGAGGTTTGGGGGGCTGCTGCAGGTACTTTACCTTTAGGTGCTTTCACTTTTTAACCCTAGCTATTTTTGTATCCATTATAGAGTTTCTTTCATGAACAGAGATCATTGCTGCATAAGTGCCCATACCAAATTTAGCAGTACCAGTATGTGTTGGTTAACTTAGCAATAACTCTGTGACTAATTTGCTTGAGGAGATTGTAGCCGTATTAATGCAATTGCGACAAAGAAAATTGAGTACTGTCTGTGATACTTTTTTATTTGCACTAACATACAATTTTTCAGGACAAGCTTTTGGGGTGCGTCACCTTCTTCAAGGTCTAAGCAGTACTGCTTGGACCTTGAAGAAGGGAACACACCCTGAAAACTTGTCCTAAAAAATTGTACGTTAGTGCAAATAAAAAAGTATCACGGACAGTATTCAATTTTCTCTGACTAATTTGCCAAACTCGGTAGACACAATTGATAAAGCAAAAGCCCACAGTAAAAAATGGATTATGATAGACAAACAATGCTTTTTATAAGTGCATTCCTTAGGAGCCTTATTATACAGTAGTAGAGAACACATTATTTGTACTATTTCTATAATAACCATGGTCTCACATATATTCATAGCTGGTGCTGATATCTGAAACATTTCAGTCTAGTTATCTTTAGCACCATTTGCTAAACTGAATTCCTATGTGTTTAAACTGAACTCCAGGGTGTTAAACTGATAATGATGGCTCAAGATTAGCTGCTTTATTTTGGCATAAAGACTACTTTCAGTATCTGGCAAGAGTCCACAGGTGATAGGAAATATACCTAATAAAGAACACTGTGACTCTAAAACCTTTATTCATCTCTAATAAGATTTTGATTCTGTTAGCATAAGTGCTAAAGTTTTACTAGACATTCACTGTTTGATATAATGTTTGACTCAAAACTACATCATCCTGGGAACTGTAAATGTAAATTAAGTCTGCAGTGTCTATGGATACTACAGTATATTATACATGTATAGTAGATGAATGCAAATTTTTCTCTTAGCATCTACAGTATGCATGTTGCCACGTTGGCTATGGCTACTTTACATTATAATATTTTTACAAACAATTGGAACTTTAAAGCTACACAAATTACACTCTTTTAAAATCAATAATTTATCATTTATCTTCAATAAAAATGTATACCCCATAAAAAAACATATAATATATCTTATATATAATATAAGCATTATAAGGCTGGTTATATGCGTCACAAACAGATATCTTACATACAATTTTCCAGGTTTGTTGTCTTACATTATAATAACATGTTCAAACTGCATATGTTGCATCGTTCTTTATTGGAAAAGCAAAAGCCCTCTACACATTTCTTGGACAAAAGTCACTTCTTCAGGAGAGTGTCAATTTGTGGTGGATATCTAGAATATATAAACAAATTTATTGTATACATATTTGATATGTCCCTCTAATTCACAGCCATATTATTGTATGTATTTAACCATATCTTTATACATCTGTTTGACAATGCATTAGCAGACATATACAACACCTACGTACATGGACTAAACAGCCTAAATGTTTAAAAGTTACATGTAAGCAATGGACAAAGGTGGACAAAAATATATACCATGATTATTGTTTTCTCCTTCCTCTGTTTAAGTGGTTATACACCCTTTCTGATAATACTACAGATATTTTACATCATTAAGGAAGGGCACTAATAAATATCCCTTTTGGCCACCAGTTGGCTTTCCAATTCGGCATATGGGGGAGCAAGCTTACATGTAACATTTAGGCTGGTTTGTCCAAATATGTGTACAATAACTTTGTTTATATTTTCTAGATACCCACCACATTATTACACTCTCACAAACTCAAAGTGAACATTGCTCATGAAATGCATAGAGACCTGCCACATTTCTAGTAAAGAATGCTGCAATATAAGCAGCTGGAACATGTTATTATTATTTAAAACTTCATATGTGATAAATTGTATGCAAGATATATTTTGTGACAAATATTTCCAGGTTTATAATGCATTTGTATATTTTTATGGAGTATCATTTTTATTGAAGATAAACAATAAATTATGGATTTTACGGGATTGGAATTTGTGTAACTTTAAAGTCCCAATTGTTTGTAAAAACATTTGTTAAAAGTAGCTGGCATAATGGTACAATGATTGGACAAGCCCGTAATAAGGACTTGACCATGGATACCATTTGTTAAGGTTAGGTAGATATACCATACAGTACATACAGTAATAATTCAGAAACTAATGAGCAACCAGAGGACTGAAGTAATGTTTATGGGGTGTCCAAGTTTTATGTCTGCTGTATGTTACCTAAAACTATCAACTAACAAAGTTAAGGTAGAACTCAACCTAAAACTTTTTTTTAAATTTTGGATAGTGTGAGGAAGGGTTGGAACCTTTGTTAGGTTTTCCCTGCTATCTTAGATCTCAGCATCTGTAGAAAGCTTTTGTCACTGCCAGAGGTCAGGCTCAGAGACCAGTAGCTATAGCAGTAGAGAGGCTACCACCAACCAGCTGGATAAATACGGGCAGATGACACAAGCTCACCCAAGCTGCAGAGTCTAAATACTAACCGGTGTTCATCAGAGCTCCTGATGGTGGAGATGGGTTTTGCTGCATGTTAATACCAGGTTAGGATCTTCATGATTGCCCCACCAGGAGGTGAACAAGTTGGGGTCCAGAAGCAGATATAGCAGGTAGGAATCAGCAACAGTGTAGTCAGTAAACAAGCCAAAGGTCGGTAACGAGTGGTTGCAGGTTGGGATCAAGCAGAAGCATAGTCGAGGAACAAGCCAAAGGTGGGTAACGAGTGTTAGCAGAGATACAGATGGCAGCAGAAGTAAAAAGAGCGATATATTGGCACAATAATTTGTCAAACAGGAAGCGCAAAGGCATGGTTAAAATAGGATGTTTATGGGAGGAGCAAAGGGTTCAAGATTGAAGAGACACAAGGTTCAAGGCAAGAGGGTTTCAGGAATTGCCCAGGGAGCTGTCCAGCATCCCAGGTGGCTCAGAAAGAAGGGACACCTCCAGACACATTAGAGATCATAGGTTCAGACCAGGGTCCTGACAGCTTCATTCTAACCTGGACAGTACTAATTCACTCTTCAGTAAATAAGACCTTGCAACTGTGACAAAAACACTTTCTTGTGTCCATCATTTAATTGGTATTTTCTTCCATTCAGTGAATAGTCTGTGAACAGAAACACATTTTTCATAGTAAAGCAGAACAATAATTTATGTTAGTGTTAACATGTGTTCTCACTTCTGTATAGATAAGGCTCTGTAGCTGATAAAACCCCATTGCTGAATGTTTCACACCAGTGTTTTATATTTGATTTACAGTTTCTAAGTGCTTATCTCCTCAGGTGGGATATTACATATTGACCATTAGCACAGCACACCCCATTCCATAATTGCTGTTATTCCCTTATCTTATTTAAATACATGCACTAGATATGAACTCCTTCACATTCTTACACCTTACTAATAGAAAAATGCAGATTATATTGAATATCCCTTGCTTATCTAACCAGTTCTCCAAACAGGTGTGCTGAGTGATAAACGGCGATATAAACAGTTTCTAGATAGATTTGCCAATAAGTAAGATATTAAAAGTGTTGCAGGGAATGATGTTCAGAGGTCTGATAGATTCAGTTTGTTAGCTAATCAAATCTTTAACCCTCACAAGCTCATGCCATTGTCTTCCCCTTGTTGCAGTTAATGTGACAAAAAAAAACCAGAAAAAGATTTATACTATTTTTAACCCCTTAATTTCTCTAGCTAGCATACACTAGATCTAAGCCTAATTAGACATGCAATCCTACAACAGGAAATAGATCTATGCAGATATTTTAAAATTTTAAACTATTTGTGCCTTCACTTTATGAGCATGAATGAGTGCACACTTGTATATGTTCATTTGCATTGTATACCAGTGATGACCGAGGTGCTAACTACAGGCTTGTTAATAGTATGTGAACAATTGTACATGAATGGAGCATTTGCACAATCATGCAAGATTGATTGCTACTGCATACTACTTGTATACTTGTTTTCTTATTTTGCGAACATGTGCTACACTAAGACTCCATTCACACTGAGGCAGCTTTCAGGCATTTTAGCGCTAGAAATAGCCTCTGAAAAATGCCTGAAAACTGCCTCCCATTCATTACAATTTGTGCTTTCGCATTGGGGCGGTGGACTTGCTGGACTTTAGAAAAAATCCTGCAAGCAGCATCTTTGGGGCGGGTTGGGAGTGCTGTAAATAGCACCCCCAAAATGTCCTTGCCCATTGGAATAAATGGGCAGCGATTCCAAAGCGCTTCTGAATCGCTGCAAAATGGGTCTTTTTTGTGTTTTTTAAGGTTATGTTGTCATGTGGCCTTAAAAAAAACCATCCCGCTAGCACCTGAAAACCGCCGCTAAAACACCGCTAAAGCACAGCAAAAATGACCACCTCTTTAGCACTGTTTTAGCGGCACTCTAGTGTGAAAGGGGTATTAATGATTATTTAGAAGCAATTTTAGTAGCATGATTGGACTACTGAAAAACTGCTGTGTAGTTCTTGTTCTCACTCAAGCGACTGACACCAACATATTAAAAGTGCCTGTATAGCTTAGTAGAGAGATAGAGGTTGAGTATCTGCATGCAAAAATCCTGCATGTTCGAGGTTCGCCCACCCAGTGAACTAATGCAGTGATTCGAAAGGCCAAATTATTGTCACCGTGATGCACTACATGGCCTTTGAATTCAGGTTAGGGGGCTTAGATAAACCGATAATGGGGACTTTGGTATGCCCCAGCCCCCTCACTATAAAAGGGTGGGTTCCCAGCAGCCATTTGTCAGTGTGTATTGGAGTAATTAAGGATAATCTGATAGAGTTAAGCGAATCCGGACTGTAAAGTTCGGGTCCGTACCGGACTTTAGGGTGTCCTTGTCCCGAACCCGGACATTTGAGAAAAAGTCTGGGTTCGGGGTTCGTGTGTTTTTTTGCGCCTTTTGAATAGCTGCAGGGCAGCCAATCAACAAGCGTTTCACAGATTACCATTATAAAATCATCTCATACTGGTATAGGGAGAGGTTCCTGCTGCTGGTGTGAAGGACAGATTACCGTTATAAAATCATCTCATACTGGAGTAGAGAGAGGTTCCTGGCGGTGCTGTGAGGGACAGATTAGCGTTCAAAAATCATCTCATACTGGAGTAGGGAGAGGTTCCTGGCGGTGCTGTGAGGGACAGATTAGCATTGTAAAATCATCTCATACTGGAGTAGGGAGAGGTTCCTGGCGGTGCTGTGAGGGACAGATTATCGTTCTAAAATCATCTCATACTGGTGTAGGGAGAGGTTCCTGCTGCTGGTGTGAGGGACAGATTAGCGTTCTAAAATCATCTCATACTGGAGTAGGGAGAGGTTCCTGGTGCTGCTGTGAGAGACAGATTAGCGTTCTAAAATCATCTCATACTGTTGTATGGAGAGGTTCCTGGTGCTGCTATGAGGGACAGATTAGCATTCTAAAATCATCTCATACTGGTGTAGGGAGAGGTTCCTGCTGCTGGTGTGAGCGGTGCATTTCTTGCACAAAAAAAAAAGTGCGTCTACATTGCTGGTTTCAATAAAAAAAGAATAATAATTTATTATTCTTTTTTTTTATAATTATTATTAATAAATAGTGCTACATAGTACATTTGCACCTTGCTGTGCATTTCTTGCACAAAAATAAAAAAGTGCATCTACATTGCTGGTTTTAAAAAAAAAAATATTCTAAATACTACATTTGCGGCCAGCGGTGCATTTCTTGCACAAAAATAAAAAGTGCATCTACATTGCTGGTTTAAAAAAAAAAATGTTTTTATTATTAATAAATAGTGCTACATAGCACATTTGCACCTTGCTGTGCGTTTCTTGCACAAAATTAAAAAGTGCGTCTACATTGCTGGTTTAACAAATAATTGAAATTCGTGCTAAATAGTACATTTGCGTCCAGAATGAGGAGAGCGTCAAATAAGGGACGTGGTCGTGGTCATGGTGCTGCTGGTGCTGCTGGTGTTGGTGGTGTTGGTGAAGCTCCTGTTGCAAGGAGAGGACGTGGTCGATCTGTGCCAGCTACATGCACAAGTGAAACACCTTCCTCAGGTGCGAGTAGCCAACAGAACCTTCAACGTTATATGGTAGGCCCGAATGCCGCATAACGAATGGTGAGGCCAGAACAAGTACAGGCGAGTAGATTGGGTGGCTGACAATGCCTCTAGTTCCTTCACATTGTCTCCCACCCGGTCCCTTGCTGAAAGCTCAGAGTTGGTACTTGTCTGTACCTTGTGCAGAATAGACATTTAGACCGGCCTCACACAGCCATTGGTATACTTTTTTTTTTTTAATATGTCTCAATATTTTGGGGGCTAATTAGAAAAAAAAACCAAACAAACAAAAAACAGTGTTGGCTACCTCCTCCTCCTCCACCGCCACTTCCACCTACACCACCACGGTCACCGCCTCCTCAACTTCCTTTTTACTTTTTTAATGTGATTTTAAGTTATTTCCCTATCCACATTTGTTTGCAGGGCACTTGTCCTACTCTTACCCCCATTTTTCTTCCTTTTGCAGCCCTCTAGCCCTTTCCAGGACTTTTTTAGAGCCATTTTTGTGCCCAAAAGTTCAGGTCACCATTGACTTCAATGGGGTTTGGGGTCCGGGGTCAAGTTCGGGGCCGAACTTGAACTTTTTCGCGAAGTTCCGCCGAACCCGCCGAACCCGAACATGCTATACTGTGCTAAATCACTGTGGATTACAGTGTGGTGGGCTACATATTCTTGTCTACCCTCCCTTTTTGGGTTCCCTTTTTTGTTTGCTTCAGCAAACAATTCTACTCGCTACTTAGCTGCTGAACCCCATTGCAGTCTTTTTTTTTTCTCTTTTTATTACATATTTATATTTTTTTTTTATAGTTTCTCCTAGGGGTATAGTTTATAATTCATTAACTCATTAGGTCCAGGTGCCATGGTAGCCCTTAGGCTGGGTTCACACTGGTGCGATTACAGATGTACAAATCACATGCAATGTCTGTGCAATGCAAATTCAGCCATACAAACTGTACGGCTGATATCGCATCACATTCGCACCAAAATGGTGTAGGACCCTTTTTTGTTCTGCACTGGAATCAGATTGCATGGGTGTTCACACCTATGCGATCCAATTCCTGTACCATTTCACAGTTTGCACTGTGACCTGCGAACCAATTAGGGGGTGTCATTAACTTTACTTTGACACCCGCAGCGGTTTGCAGAGGGCAGTGTGAACTGCCTGTGAGTGAGATGCGAAGCGTGAACCCACACTGGAATTGTGCTGGTTCCCGCATTGCACAAGTGTGAACCGAGCCTTAATCTGTAAATCCATTTAATTTCTAGTTTGAAGTTCATCAAAGTTACCACCCCTGGGCTCTACAGAATCGGTACTAGAGCTACAAAAGATATGCAAGATGGGTTATAATGATCATATGGAGCAGTGGGGTTGATTTACTAAAACTGGAGAGTGCAAAATCTGGTGCAGCTCTGCATAGAAACCAATCGGCTTCCAGTTTTTTTTTTTTTTTTGTCAAAGTGTAATTGAACAAGCTGAAGTTAGAAGCTTATTGGCTACCATGAACAGCTGCACCAGATTTTGCACTCTCCAGTTTTAGTAAATCAGTGTTTCTGTCACTGGTAGAAGATAGATTTCTGTTATCTATAACATATGTATGATTAAAGATCCTATGCCAAAATGGGTGTTTTGTCTTTCAAACATATGTTGTAGAATGATTCACACAAGATGTCATACATATAACACCAATAGTCTTGCAATCTACATAATGTTTTGAAATTAACTCTTCACCATCTTGTAATCTGATTGTTAACATATTTACAATAACCTCATGTTCAGGAGCGTAACGATAGGGGTTGTGATAGGGGTAGCAATTGCAACCGGGCCCCATGGACCAGGGGTCCCATGTGCCTCCCTTGTACACCTGAATAAGAGGGATGGTGGGGGTGGCATTTAGAGGACCCAATCTCCTCCATTTTCCTCTATCCAGTTTACTTGTCTTCTGCTGTTCCCAGGGTCCCTGTGTGCTTCCCTGCTCCCCCCACAGAGCTGCTGTCTTCCCCCCTCCTCTCTCCTGCCAGCTGCTGTAGAAGATGTGTCATGATTGAGAGATGGGAACGGGCTGGTAAATTTGTCATTTACCGTCTCCTTCCTTTTATGAATGGACAGAGTCAGTGATTGGTACCAATTGGTTCATTCATAACTGAAGCATAGTAAACTGTTTTTTACTATATTTCCGTTACTGAATAAATGGGGAGGCTCGGTGCACAGCTATTCCTGTCTAGTGTTGAGCGAACCCGGACTGTAACGTTCGGGTCCGTACCGAACTTTAGGGTGTCCGTGGCACGGACCCGGACCCGGACATTTCAAAAATCGTTCGGGTTGGCCTGGCTTGGGCTTGCTAAAAACTTTACAGGCCCAGGCCCAGGCACGGTGCCTGTGGGATTTCAAGCCATGCCTGGGCTTGCAATGTCAGGCCCAAGCGAGTTGTGATCTGTCCTTATCGACACGTGGCTCGGAGGGGTAAATAAGTCATTGCCTTTATATCATTTTTTGTCAAATGATACGAAGTCAATACTTACTTGGTTAACCATGGTTAGTGACTGAGACAGGTAAGTATTTTCCTTCCTCTGCCATTTACTGTTTAAATGGTCGGGCAAGGGTAGAGAGTTAGTACTGTGTAGAAGATGTCGTCGACCGTCCTCTCTCCTCCCCCCTTCTGTCGTCGAGACACCCCCCTCGT